>PVKV010013376.1:18278-61844 GCA_004027835.1 Alouatta palliata | reverse complement strand
ACATGGATGAACCTGGAAGCCATCATTCTCAGCAAACTGACACAGGAACAGAAAACCAAACACCGCATATTCTCACTCATAGACGGGTGTTGAACAATGAGAACACATGGACACAGGGAGGGGAGCATCTCACACTGGGGTCTGTTGGGGGGAAAAAGAGGAGGGACAGCAGGGGGTGGGGAGTTGGGGAGGGATAGCACGGGGAGAAATACCAGATATAGGTGATGGGGAGGAAGGCAGCAAATCACACTGCCATGTGTGTACCTATGTAACAATCTTGCATGTTCTTCACATGTACCCCCAAACCTAAAATGCAATAAAAAGTATATATATATAAAAAAAAAAAGTCATCACTTGACAATTTCAAGCTGAACAATTCACTCACTGTTAAAAATGCTTCTGAGACTTAGCTCTCTGTACACACTGTCCTTCAATTCAGATGTCAGTCCTTCAGGAATGTCACCTCTAGCCCAAAAGGCACATTCAGATGCCTTTGTTATATGCTATCAGAGTAGAATGTGCTGTTCTTTAAAATGCTAACTGGGGTTAAAAGTTTATATTTACCTGTGTAATTACTTAAACAGTATTGTAGTCTACTTCCAGACCACATGCTTTCAAACAAATTATCTTACATCACAGTCCCTAAAATGGAACCCAACATGTATGAGTGAGTAAATACATGTTGAAGAAAGTTGAGGACTGTTGAAGTGATTGTTAGAATTTTCTATTTGGTGGCCACTTTGTAGATTTAGCAAGAATCTTTTCAGTGCACTGATGGATGTATAAATTAGATTATATAGAGTAGCACTAGGAAGCAGAGTAAATATAGAATATAGTTTTAGAAAAAGACATGGATTAGATTCTGGCTAAAGAGAGATACGAGTAAAAGAAAAGATTTGCTAAATAAAACTGTATTTTAAATTTAAGATGAGAGTTATAAACAAAGTTTTATAGTGAGGGGAAGGGGCAGATTTTTAAAAAAGAAATTGATTATGTGAATATAATGAAAAGATTTAAAAATGTATAATGGACCAGAAGGCGGGGTCTAAAGAAGAGAAAGAGGGAGCAGAAGTCATCTGAGATGGAGAAATGTGAACAAACACGCAGCATATGAGGCATTTGATATAGTTACTGAAGAGCTTTTAGCACCACAGTACTACAGGGGAAAAATGCCTTCTGTCCCAGTGAACTTTATTCATTGAGAAATAAAGTCCTGGCAATTGTGCTTGGAAAAATACAATGGAATTCTTCTCTCCAGACGTTCTGCTGCAGCATTACATTTATAATTTTCCAGTAATGAGCTTCACACATAAAAAACATTGTCACTTTAATATTTATGTCCAAACAGCAAAGATTTTGCTATCACAGCACTGTAGTTTATAATTTGAATTGTAAACTTATTGATAATGAGAAATATAAGGAGCATAGTAACATATGATCCACTTCCCTCATGCTATAGATTTAAAAACTAAGCTCACGCAGCTAACGAACAATGCTAGAATGATAGCCTGACTCAATATTCCATTAAATGTCATTTCAAAATCAATTCCTAGAATCTTACCTATCTTGTGTACTCCTACAGTTCTTAGGATAACGTATCTCTGTTTTCTAAATTGTAATCTTTTTTCCTGGCTAACACCTGCAGAGGCTGCTATTTGTGCACTGTACACATCTTTTTATTTTCCATTAAAAATATGTAGGCAATTTAATGCAATGTGGGTTTTTTTTTAAAGGGGGTTATCATATAGATAGACCAGATAATAGAATTCTCTTAGGTGGAGATGAAAAAGACCTGTCAGGTCACTTAGTCTAGCTCTTTGACATTGCAGATTTTTTCATAGATTATTCTTTTGAATATTTGAGCAGTCTAATTTGAAAGTGATTCCAGTAATGGCAGGACATGTATTTTCCCATGATGTTTTTAGAGACTCCTTACCTCTCAGGGGCAAGGGTTTCCTAAGAAGTCATTTGAGTTCCAATTTCCTTTCTGGATAGATTTACCTATTCCCTCAACTTATTTCAGCTTAATCCACCCAACCACTGAACCTTTTTCTCTGTCTTACCTCTTCTGGCTGTAGTGATCTTTTCTTTTTAGCTACCCTTGAGTCTGTGTTTGCCATTTAAGCACTCAAGGCATTTAAGCCTTCTAGGATTTAAGGAAAAAGTTTAAGAGGATTAATTAGTAAAAAATTACTTTATATTGGATGAATGAAAGTTTTATTAACTTTCTGAAATTTTGACACCGACTGTAGCATAATGGATAAAGTAACCTATTCATTTTTTATAGTGATAGAACCTGAAATGTGAAATACACATGAGAAATTATGGTCTAGGCCCCACCATGTGCAAACTGGCAAATCCACCATCTGGGCCAACTTCTGAGTTTTTTCTTTAAAAAAATTATAATAACTTATTATATCTGCAACTGTTATATCTGCCAGTTAATTTTTATGCAATTACTCGGGATTGTATATTGACTGGTTAGTTTGTGTTTGTGTGGTTGAATTTTCCTGTAATTGAGGAGATGATAGAAGGGGAACAGATAGGAAAAGGAAGTGATGTATAGTTACGTTAAAGCAGTGAAATGGGGGATTTTTTGAAATCAGGATCCTTCTTTGTCTATTTTTGCCTGGTAGTCAATGCAAGTTTGTTTTATGACAAGAATAGATTCAAGTGAAGGATTTGAATAAAGTGTACACATTCACAGATGAGAAACAAATAATAAAACATCTACCACCTCTGATGCAAAAGAAGATTCAGAATTCCAGACATTGCTGTGGAATATATGAACTATTTCTGTGTCAATCCATCTGCTTCCTGGTAAGCACATGCTGAGGCTGAGGCGTTCTCTTTGAGTTCTATCATGCTTAAATGCAGACGTCATTAAATTAGGAGCAGTCAGGTTTTGTGGGATGTTTCTGACCATAGTCATTTATTCAGCAAATATAAATTGAGGAGATATAATGTGCTATGCAAAAGAGAAAAGAGGAAGTAAAAAATTCTCTGTATTTAAGAATTGAAGTAGCAAGCTATACTGCCAAGAGCAAGATAGGGGTCACTGTTGTGAGACAGGGAGCCAGGAGAAAATTGAGTATTCAGTCCAAATTGTAGGAAAATACTGATAATAAAAGTTCAAAAATGATGGTCCACTGTTGTAACACCAAATTAGTTTGTCTTTACATTTACTTTTTTCTCATTGAAAACAAATGCAGTATGAGCTGATTTTTTGGAAAGAGGAATAAAAATCATAATAACTTGATGTGGGTGAGGAGAAACTGCTTTGTGCTCTGCAGTAATGTCTTGAGCTCTCTACTCATGCCCTACTGAGCCCTAAATCGATAAGCTCATAAAACCTTACATATATCCCCTTATCTTCCAGAATCTTGTATGAATTCAGGTCACAACATTAGCTTTGCTCAGGAGGGATGAGAAGACCTGAACACACAGAGACCTGTTGTACTCCACTGATGCCCCACTTACCTAATCACTTTCAATAGTTTCCAGGTGCTCCTAAGAAAAGGCTTCCTGAATTCTCATAGAAATCCACCCTGAAAGCTTAATTTAGCACTTCAAAAAATGAAACGCCTTTAAACAACTATTTCCTTGCCTATTCATATGTTTCATTGAAAACATCAAGCTTATGTGCTGACGAAGAAACATGATTTTCTTCCTATCCGTGTTAATAATTTAATCAACAGTGCAGAATTAAAACTATATACATATACTACTTAGCAACTGGGAAGGAGTTAAAAAGTTGGGGTTTTTTTTCTGTGTATCTGAATTTTTCTACCAGCTTTTGACCTTTACGTATATTGTCCTTCCTCAAAATAGAGTATAATTATTTCAAACAAATTCCAGCTTCATTACAATTCTAGTTGAACTTGGAAAAAAGCGAGATAGAGATATCTTTTTCAAATGCCAAAATATTCCAAGTGAAAAGAAATTAAATATGATGCATTTTAAGTATTCTTTGCTTATTTATTTGTAGCCTGCTTTGTTCCAGCTGCTTACACAGATTCATATGGTTCGTCATGAAAAAGAAAGTGAGCAAATTCAGCCAAATAAAATAAAATTATGAAAGTAAGTTGAAGCCAGGGAAAAATTATTCATAAAGTGCAAGGTGTGGGCTTGCTAGGTGTGGGCCGAAAACTTGGCCCTGTGTTTCTTAGAGATCAAAGCTAAAAGAACAACATAAACACATGATTCATAGTGTCCAATGTAGGGGGAACAAAGAACTAGGTTGCTCTGGAGAAGAAAAGCTATTGTTGATAATATTTTCAATGCAAAAAATTCCCCCATGGCCTTTCCTCGTAAAGAGAAAATATATATGCAAGTACAGATGTGGAGATATATGTTTGTCACAAAATGTGTTTGTCATAAAAACAATATGAGTGGCAATGTATAATGGCACAGCTACTATGAAAAATGGTATGGCGATTCCTCAAAATAGTAAATGATTATATAAGGCAACAATCTGACTTCTGGGTATATATCCAAAATAAGTGAAAGCAGGGAACCAAAGAGATGGTTATATACCTATATTCACTGAAGAATTATTCACAATAGCCAAAAGGTGAAAGCAACCCAAAAGTCTAATAGTAGATGATAATTGATAAACAAAATCTGGTATAAGGATACAATGGATTATTATTCAGCCTTAAAAAGAAATACAATTCTGACACATTCCAAAGTCAATAAAAATTGAGATTATTATGCTGAGTGAAATAAGCCAGTTACAAAAGAACAAATGCTGTATGAGGTCCCTAGAGTGTCAAATTCATAGAGACAAAAAGCAGAATGATGGTTGCTGGGGTGAGGGAGGGGCAGTGGGGAGTGGGTGTTCAGTGGTGACAGAGTTTCAGTTAGGGAAGATGAAAGCCTTCTGGAAATGGATCATGGTGATACTTGCATGACAGTGTGAATTTAATGTCACAGGACTATATGCTTAAAATGAGTACAGTGGTACTCATTTTGTTATATATATTTTCACGTATTACAAAAACTATGTTGTATAACACTATTTTATATAACATCCCTAGATTTAATCTAATATCATAATGTTCAAAAGGCCATTCACTACGTGCGTTTGTATAAAGGCTGATACCATATGATCTATTTCTGTAGTTGTCAGATGGTCTGACTTAATAAAATGGCACAACACAGAGAAGTCAGAGTAGTGGTTTTTAAGCTTGGGAGTGAGTGAGTGAGTGAGTGTTTATTCACTGTTTATTGAAGTACTGTAATAGAGAATGAATTTAAGATCTCTATTGTGTGCACACTCTTGTATGAATCCACGAAACCCAGACTGAAAACTGTTATTCTAGAAAGACTGAATAATCATTTTATTTTTCTACATATCATCTTTCCATTATAAGAGACCTTTAGCATCAATTATATCACTATGTTTATACTTTCACAAGTTAGAAATTATGCTGTTGAACCATCATGCACCAGGGGTCATTGAAAATTAACTTTAGGCTGGATGCAGTGGCTCATGCCTATAATCCCAGCACTTTGGGAGGTCAAGGCGGGCGGATCACGAGGTCAGCGGATCACGAGATTGGTGGATCATGAGGTCAGGAGATCCAGACCATCCTGGCTAATGCAGTGAAACTCTGTCTCTACTAAAAATACAAGAAATTAGCTGGGAGTGGTGGCATGCACCTGTAGTCCCAACTGTTCAGGAGGTTGAGGCAGGAGAATTGCTTGAACCCAGGAGGCAGACGTTGTGGTGAGCTGAGATTGCACCACTGCACTCCAGCCTGGGTGACAGAGTCTCTGTCTCAAAAAAAATAAATGAAAAATAAACCGAAAAGAAAATTAGCTTTAAAGTTTTGGTTACCAGATTACTAGCTGAATTACAGAGCCACAGCCCTTTAACTTATATCAGAGCTTCCCATGGAGCAAATAGGCTATGCAAGAGGTAATGGCCTGTATAAACCATTACCCCTTGACTGGGGCAGAGAGCAGTCCTCTCTCTCTCAAAACCACTGACATTTTTTATTATCTGAAATACATGAAAATCTCTTTAAAATGATGGCAATACCTATTAAGTAAGAGTCTAAATATCGCACCAGCTGATAAGAAACAAACAGTTATCTTATTATGTAAGCTCTTATGTTTCCAAAGAGGAAAATCAGGGAAACATTATAACTTTAGCCACCTTCTTATGTATATCTGCTAAATCCCATGTGCTGTGAGAGTAGTCGAAGATGTCAAGTCAAACACTCCCCACACAACAGCACACACTTACACACTTCAGCAACAATAGGATATAATCAGGCTCTGGGTTTAGGGCAATAAATTTCACATGACTGGTTTTCTTTGGGTCCCTATGACATCTGCTATCTGATTAACGCAGGTTTTCTGATATAGTGCGTGATTCTAATCAACATTTTCATGGAAATTGTGTATTAAAAATATTCTTGTTTTTTTAGTTATTTCTTCCCTGATCCCGAAATAAATTTTAAGTATCCACTTGTTAGATCATTTTAGGATCAGCTTGTAACCCATTTGCTTAATCAGTAATTATAGTTTTTACTGGTTCCAATTTTCCATTATATATCTAGAGACCAATTTGTGGTACCTGCCGTGATAGCAAAATGCTTTCAGTCTGTTAGGTATGACCAAGTTATGAGAAGTCTTGGTGCCCATTCACTTGGTCCCAGGCTTCTAGAGGCATATGCAAGTGAGATGGAGTGGAGTTCTCTCAGAAGGATAGGAGCCAGTAAAGGGTCTCTGGGCTTGGGAATACATTACGCACTTTCCAACAAATCCCAGTGAAATGGTGAGCTGTTCACACCCCCACAGTGTATTAGCTATCCTTAGAGAATTTTACCATCATGTGAGCTGTTCCCTTCATTGCAAAAGGGGTTGTATGAATGCCTGGCTTTTGATACTTAGCTGCAGTGTTACTCCTGGACCTGTTCGTCCAGATGCAGAGTTTCTTTTGTGCAATTTAACATAGGGTTCTGGAATGAGAGGTATGCCTCCCATATTAGAGAACAATATTATTTCACATAAACAGCATCAAGGCTGATTAGTCACACATGGCCAATAAGCAGTGTCAATATTTTTAATTGGTGTAAATGGACTCCCTCTTTTGGTGCATCAAATTGTCTGAGAGTGCCACTACCAGAAAACTCGAATATGGTTGCAGTTACTGCTCCAAAGTGGGGCTGACCTTCTATATTACCATGTTTCTACCATAGATATATGCTGATTGAATAAAAAAATTTTACTGAACTCTATTACAATTGAATAATAGATCCCTTTACTCATCACATATGCCACTAGATTCTCCAGTCCTCCACTTAAAAGCTGCCAGTGCTGGAGCCATAAATTTGTGAAGAGAAGAGAGCAGATAAAAAGTTCAAGTTTTCTCCAAATCTCTCCACGTAAGATTAGCTCCAAATGTCTACTGCCTTGTCTGTGTTCTTGAAATATTAAGCAATAACTAGTCAGGCCCCACAATCTTTAGACTCACAGGAGAGGCGGTTCTGACTACTCATTCTGCCTGGACTATGAATGCCTTGAAGAGTAAGGGGCACTGAATGTCAGTCTTTGAACCAGTCAATCAAATTTCCTAGTCAACACTACTTTTGAGTGAGGGGGTGCTGTCACTCTCCTCTCCCTGGTTTCTTCCTAAGGCATAATTCTGGAAAGATACAACAAAATAGCATCTGTGATATTGTTTCTGGCGCTACAAGAAATTAATTAGTGGAAGAATAAGGTTAGAAATGGAAGGAAAGTGGCTTCCTCGATCCAGCGTGATCTCATCTTGTCCCACAGTCATTTGGGTGCTTCTGAGCAACGTATTGGGCAGCTAGAATTATATGTACCCGGATGTTAACTGCCCTCAGTACACGCAGATAAACCTGTGCATCCCCTACACACTCAATCCTAATTCATTGTCCCCATGGCTGTCTCCGATAATCTCTCCTCAGCTGGGGAGATGAGATCTCTTTTTATTCTTCCTCCTGTGGTTGATTGCAGGGAGGAGTTGCTAATGACGCCAGTTCTTTTTTTCCATGGATTTGGTGGCAAATAGAGGTTTTCTAAATGGCTCATACACTTCCATTAAAATCTCATTTAATCCACTGATAACTGGATAACTCTGAACCTAAAACACTCTTCACTGCCACCACCATCCTCATCTCTTGTCACACAAATCTGGAGCTCAAATGGAGATGTTCACACCTTCATGGGGAAACAGTATGTTACTTTAAACTGATTTTTCTAGGTTTCTGTGAGCAGGTTAGAAATACTGTAGAAATATTGTTACTGTATTTGCTTCTTTTTCTTCTTCTTCTTCTTTTTTTTTTTTGACAGAGTCTCACTCTGTCGCCAGGCTGGAGTGCAATGGTGCCATCTTGGCTCACTGCATCCTCCACCTCCTGAGTTCATGCAATTCTCCTGCGTCAGCCTCCTGAGTAACTGGGATTACTTATTGTATGGAAAATCTATTTCAGAATACATGAAGCAAATCCAACAGAGAGTTCCTTCACCATACCATTCTAGCAGCATCTGCTTAATAACAAATGAGGCTGGGTGCCATGGCTCACGCCTGTAATCCCAGCACTTTGGGAGGCCAAGGCCAGCGGATCACCTGAGGTCAGGAGTCTCAAGACCAGCCTGACCAACATGGCAAAACCTCATCTCTACTAAAAATACAAAAATTAGCCAAGCGTGGTGCTAGGCTCCTGTGGTCCAAGCTACTCGGCAGGCTGAGGTGGGAGAGTCGCTTGAACACGAGAGGCAGAGGTTGCAGTGAGCCGTGATCGCGTCACTGCACTCCAGCCTCGGAAACAGAGTGAGGCTCTATCTGAGAAAAAAAAAAGGAAAAAAAACAGTAGAGGCTGATGCTATCCTTACAACTCCTTTTCCCTGACTGTACGTTTTGAAGGTTTCGTTGGTTGTAAATGCTGATTGCTTGTGCATTGCTTCTAAGAAGGCTAGTCTTTAAAAAGACATAGCATTGTTATATCCTTCCTGCTGCATTGCTGCATAGGGACAATAAGGCTGATTGAAATGCCACACGATGAGACTACATTTTGCCCAAATCTAAATGTCATGGGCAGAGAAGCATGATTTCTGGTAGGAAGCAATAGTAGCTGGAGTTCTATAAACTTTATTAAATTAACAGCCTAAATTCTTTAATCCTGACTGCCAAGATCCAATAGACAGTAGTTTTCTTTTTCCTTTTTTTTTTGAGATGGAGTCTTGCTCTGTCACCAGGCTGGAGTGCAGTGGCGCGATCTCAGCTCACTGTAATCTTCACCTTCTGGGTTCAAGCGACTCTCTTGCCTCAGCCTCCCAAGTAGCTGAGACTACAGGCACGTGCCACCACGCCCAGCTAATTTTTGTATTTTTAGTAGAAATGTGGTTTCACCATGTTGGCTAGGATGGTCTTGATTCCTTGACCTCATGGTCTGCCTGCCTCGGCCTCCCAAAGTGCTGGCATTACAGGCATGAGCCACTGCGCCCGGCCACTAAAAACTTTTAAAGTCTTCATTGAAAATACGTAACAATGAGCCTGTTCAGGTGTCTTAATGAATTTATTCATACTTCTGTCAAAGAATGGCATATTCTGATGACAGCTACCCCACTGTTCTCCTCGCCTTACTCCTTTTAAGACAATCCGTACATTTTGTGTAGGGAAGCACGGCCCTTCTAGCTTGCGTATTTAAGGACACACCTTGTTACCTCTGTGGGGTGTGTCAAGGTATTAGCTGGCAAATTACATTGCAAGCTAAAGGCAAGCCATTTCTGTGAACTTTCGGGTGTTCCTATATATCTCTAAAATATACCACATCGGATTTTATTAGGTATGCATAGACATGCCTCTTAATACCCTAGCTCATGTCTTCTAAAACTCAGGCAAGTCAGCAAGTTTCAGCCCTGTTTCCCAGGGAGCAGTAAAAATGAAGATAAATATATAGTGGTCCAGTAAGAGGACTACTAAGATTTCAGCCACTGTCCTCATTCTCTGGGATATCTGCTAACAACCTCCTGCCACAGGAATGTTGCTGACGTGTAGATTGTCCTATTAGTGCACTACAACTTCTGCTTTTCTTCTTACTGCGTGGTCTTAATGGCGCTCAGAACAATAAATCCCCAAAGGCCAAGTAACTGAATGTTTTTACGTTTCCTGCTTCTTAACCTGAGTGGGCTAGGATTGGGACTACTCTGGTTATACTATTGATCACTAATTCCTGAACTCAGCCAAATTTATTTTAATTTACCTGTTGTTACTCTAAGCACAATTGAATTGGAAAAACATCCTTAACTACCAGTAAACTGCTTTTCAAATAGACCACTACTCTAAAAGCCAAGTGCTGTAGATAAGATTGGATATTGGTATGCTCCAAACCTCAGGTTGAAATGAAATTCCCAGTGTTGGAGGTGGGCACTGGTGGGAGGTGTTTTGGTCATGGAAGTGGATCCCTCATAGCTTGGTACTGTCCTCACAATAGAGAGTGAGTTCTCATGAGATCTGGCTCTTTGAAAGTGTTTAGCACATCCCCTGCGGTTCCTCCCACTCTGACCCTGTGAGATGCCTGCTCTCCTTTTACCTGCCCCCATGATTGGAAGCTTCCCGAGGCCTTCACCAAAAGCAGATGCCAGCACCACACCTCTTGTAAAGTCTGCGAAGCTGTGAGCCAGTGTAACTTTTTGCTTGATAAATTACTCAACCTCAGGGTTTTTTTTGTTTGTTTTTTTGTTTTGTTTCCAGACGGAGCCTTGCTCTGTTGCACAGGCTGGAGGACAGTAGTGCCATCTCAGCTCTCTGCAACCTCTGCCCCCCGGGTTCAAGCAATTCTGCTGCCTCGGCCTCCCAAGTAGCTGGGATTACAGGCACCCAACACCATGCCTGGCTAATTTTTGTATTTTTAGTAGAGATGGGGTTTCGCTATGTTGGCCAGCCTGGTTTTGAACTCCTGACCTTGTGATCCTCCCACCTCAGCCTCCCAAAATGCTGGGATTACAGGTGTGAGCCACCCTGCCTAGTCAGGTATTTTTTATAGCAATGAAGGAATGTTCTAATACAAATATCAAAGTATCATTCCAAGTAACTAGGTTTCATCGTCCAACTTTCAAAGTTATTGAACTCTGATGGTTGAAAGCCCCAAGGATAAGGTCAATTGCAACGCTCGTTTGATCTTCTCTGCATCAGAGTCACATTTGCCCACTATTTTTTTACTGTTATAACTGCCAGATCACTTTTGAAGCAGTCTGGGATCTCCTGGCATCTCCTGTATGCTTCCAGAACTTGGACATAGAGTCACTGGGTTATACAACCAGGATGGTGTTAGTACCCTTCCGGTCAAATGACTCTTTGTCTTTTTTGCCTTGAAGGTTTTGTCTTTTACCAATAGCAATACCAATTACCAATGTATCATTTGCATCATTGCCCCAGTTTCTGCCTTAAGAATAAGTCAGCTATCCTGTAATTTTCATATGAAGCAAGATTACTGTCTGAACTCCATTAATCAGATTTCTACTTGTGTATCAGAATTTAGATCTCTTCAACTTGACACAGAGGGTTTCTGTTACATGTTAAGTTGTATTCCCCCAAAATGTATATGTTCAAGCCCAAACCTTTAGTACTTCAGAATGTAAGCTTCTTTGGAAACAGGATAACTGCCAATGTAATTAACTAAAATTAGGTCATGCTGACATAGAGTAGGCCCCTGATCCAATATTAACGTTGTCTTCATAAAAATGGGAAATATGGACACAGACATGCACATGAGGAGAACACCGTGTGAGAATGAAGGCAGGGATCAGGCAATGCAGCTACAAGCCAAGGAACACCGAAGGTTGCCAACAAACCCCGAGAGGCCGGAAGCGGGCATGGGGCAGATTCTCCTTCACAGCCTTCAGGAAGAACCACCTCTGCTGACATCTTGATCTGGGACTTCCAGTCTCCAGAAATCACTTAGTAAATTTCTCTTGTTTAAGCGTCCCAGTTTGGGGTACTTTTTTACAACCGCCCGAGCAAACTAATACAGTCTGCATATGGTATAATCCCAGCTATGTGATTTCTAAACAGCAAGCTTATCTCTGGCCTACCACATTCTCATAAAAAGATGTAATAGTTTGAATTTAACTCTAATTTTTATTCTTTATATTCCTCCTTTCATTAGTATTCTCCAAGAACCCTATCCTTGAATGACCTACTACTGTTCCTTAATATATGCCTAAAGTAAAATTTAAAAATGCATATATTTTAAAGTAAAATTGAAGGAACGATATTTGGGCTTCACTGATAAATGTTTACCTACTCAAAGAAACAATAATGGTATAGTTATTAAATCTTCTTGGAGAAGATTTATGAAATCCTACAGAATTTTTGCTTATTGCCTAAGTAATATAAAACACTTACAAGTTTAACGATTGGACTATTCCATGCTTTTTACTCATGATGGATTTATATTTTTATGTTCTTGACATGGTATACATTTCTTTATGGAAAAGCAGCTCAAATTTAGGTTAATTCTGATCATATGAGTACCCCTTAAATTGCTCAGAGTTTGGTCTTTTGTTGTTTAGTTTCCTGGCTGGCAACCTTGTCCACTTTGCAGAGTATTCTGTAATGTGAGGTTGCATTATTTTTCTATATCCATGAAAGCAGTTAGTCAACACAGAACCAGGATGTGTCTGTTAATTCACTTCATGAATGATTTCTGTACTTAAATGATATAAGGAAGTTACTGAAATGAATTAAAATCATAGAATCCATCAATTTAATATTTATTAGAAAAATATAACAATTATTGGTTGAAACCTTCACTAATTAAAAGAAACACATACAAGTGTAGCTATACCTTTACTTATCTATCTGTAATGATTTGTGTTGAAACATTTCAAATTATTCATTGTCTATATATTTCATTTCCTTTTTCCTATACCAGTTGCTCTGTGGCTCATATACATTAATGGAATGTTAATGCTGGAATGAAATTTTTGAGATACCAAAAAAACTCTCTAAGTTAAAATGTGTTGAGTGAATTAGGCCTGGGATGTCAATGGAGAATACTCAGACTGTTTATTTCAAACAGAGCAGAGATTCTTTCTTGAAGCTGTCCTTTCTTCTGGTTTTCTGGTTGTTCTGTGACTCAGGCGTACCCCTTGCATTCCACGGAACTTGCTGGGGCAAACAAGTTTTCAGGGGCCACTCTAGGAGCAGAAGACAGATAAAGTCAAGTCCATGAGGCTCTTTACTGCTTCATATGGCAACTGAGCAGCTCTATTTTTACCTTTTCTGTATATAGTTTTGTATACTATGAGATTATAGAAACAGTACTAAGATTTTTTTTTTTAATTTGAGATGAAGTCTCACTCTGTCGCCAGGCTGGAGTGCAGTGGCGCGATCTCGGCTCACTGCAACCTCCACCTCTCGGGTTAAAATGTTATACTGGAGCAAGCATAGAAAGTCAACACCAAGACAAAAGTATGCCAAATTGCAGGGTCTTTATTGCCGGTGACCACGGAGGACTCGCGTCTCTCCAACCTGTGGCCCCAAAAGGAGGGTGTCAAGACCTTTTATGCCCATAAACCACCTCGGGGGTGAGGGTGAGGGACAGGGGTGGGTATGAGGGGCTTCAGACATTCCGAGGGCCAGTGGATTCCATACATCACCTGCTGGGCGAAGATGAGGGTGAGGGGCTCAGGACATTCTGAGGGCCAGGGGACTTTTGTCACTCCAATTGTTACTTAAGTGGTTTACAGAAGTCAAGATAAGCGTTAGTTTACACATTTTCTGGGTAGTGGTGGAAATTAGAGACCTTAGTTACTTATTACAAGTTGCAGGGGCCAAGATGGCGTGGGTTTGGACTGCTTGCCTGTCACATTCGGGTCACAGAGAGCAGTTTCAACAGAAAGCCGAGGTATGCTTGAGGTATGCAGTTTTATGGGGCTTTTACCATGTCACCCAAGCGATTCTCCTGCCTCAACCGCTGGAGTAGCTGGGACTACAGGTGCGCACCACCACACCCAGCTGATTTCTTTAAATATTTTTAGTAGAGACGGGATTTCACCATGTTGGCCAGGGTGGTCTCCATTTCTTGACCTTGTGATCCGCCCGCCTCAGCCTACCAAAGTGCTTGGATTACAGGCGTGAGCTACCACGCCCCACCTATAAATAAGTTTTTAAAACACTAGACTTCATCCAGTTTCCCCAACCATCATTTAAATATGAAAAATCCTTTTAAAATATTTTTAGCTTTCTTCTAAGAGTGCTATATCTAATGTAAAATTACCCCCACCTACCCCTACACACAGGCACACTTAAGCTTTTTAGTTTGCAGGATTATACTGTTGAGTTCCACATGGTTTAATTGCAGATATGACATGCTCTGGAGATATTTCTAATGATTTGTGTAATTAAATAATTTACATTGGTATTTGTTCCCAGAAAGATAATGTTTAATTCATTTATAAAAAAAGTTCAGTTAGCTTTTCCCACAGAAATTTCTTGTTAATTTTATTTACATTTCCTAGGAAAAATAATATTTTTGAGTAAAGTTGATATATACTCAACGTAAGGAATTCAAGCAATGTGAAAAGCATGAGAAGATAGAGAAAAAAGCCTGTCTTTCCAGCAGAAATATGTAGATTAAATTTAAGTATACCTTCTTCCTAAAGCCCTTGTATAAATATGCACAAATGAATGTATATAGACAGTAAAGGAGACAGATAAAAGTTTATTTTAATTATCATCATGAAACATATGACATTTTAAAACAATACTTTGCATTATATTAAGGTATCATGTTAATTTTACTTAAAAACTGAAAGGAAAGGAAATTATCAAACCTGAAATATTTATTTAATGAGATTATTTTCTGATGTTAAAAAATTTTTCTTAAAGACATTGAAAGTTAGAATCATTGTATATTATTTATAATCACGTTTTAATATTAGACTCTGCTATGGAAAACAAGGGCATGAATACATTCACACTTCTTCTTCATAACCCAAGTCTATCAATTATATTAGCGTTCACATTTTCAAGGTTTGTAAAATTGTTATTCAATTCTATAACTATAGTTCCCACCATTATTTAGTACTGTCTTATATTTAAATTGATTCAGTACTTAACAGAATTCATTTTATTATGGTTCTTCAATTCTTGAGTTGTTTTTATTTAACTGTTCTTTGACCAGACTTCAGTGACAGAAAATAATTTCTCTCTCTTGGTGGTTCATATTTGAGAATGTCAGCCTGTGATAAGTTGGCAGAATATCAAGTCTTTGTTCTAGAATTATTTTCTAAAGATCTTGTTAGGCAACATTATTGCATTGTCTTCCAGCTCTGCCTGAGGCCAGCTCAGTTTCTGTGCCTTTTAAATGGCTTGCCAGTATTGCTTGGTGAATAAAGAATTATGAAAAATTAAAAAAGAAAATGTTTACACTTTAGTTTTAAAATAACATCTAACTAGCTAAACTAATCTTATTTGTGGTGTGGTGTTTATTTGTAGTCTGACAATAGATCAGAAGTCAGCTTTTAAAAAATCTATAAGGTGTGCTTTTTTAAACTTCAGATTAAGTCTTTTCTTTCCATAAATGAACTTTCTTCATTTGCATATTTGATATGATTTGGCTGTGTCTCCACCCAAATCTCATCTTAATTTTAGCTTCCATAATTCTCACATGTTGTGGGAGGGACCCAGTGGGAGATGATTGAATTATGGGATCAGTTTTCCCCATACTGTTCTCATGATAGTGAATAAGTTTCACAAGATATGATGAAGCCTCGGCCTTCCATTGGATATTGAAGATACAGACCTAACATGCCTGTGATAAGTTAATTAGTCTAACTCTGAGCAGTGAGGTTGCAGTATTTCTGTATCTCTATATTTAAAACCATCTTGAAATATACTGCTCTGGGAGTATCTATGAAACAAGTGTTATACATTTATGTATTTTTAAATGGTTACCTTTGTTTATAACCCATAGTATATAATATACATTTTATAAACTATTAGTATTCCTATCTGATTTTCTTAAATGCATTCATATATGAATTGATAAACACTATATATATTTTTTACTTATTCAGCCTTGTTATTGTCAGACAACAATGGGCTTTCCTTTCCATATAGCTGAAGTCAGAAGATACATACCATGTGAAGGAGAAGGTTGCTTTTTAAGTACATTGACAATGAAGTCATTACAACCTACAGTTAAACTAGTTTTATTATCTAAATGACCAGTCGAAGGGCTCATTAATTAAACTTACTGAATATTTGTCAAGTTTTCACTTTATACTATATGAAGAGGTGGTTATGTTGCATAATAAGAATGATGTACAAAAATGTAGCAAGGTACATAAATAAAGGGAAATCTCATTGAAACATTTCAGAAAACAATGTGAAAATTTATTACAACTATCTTCAGATTGAAATTTGGATCAGAATTATCAATTCATAAGCCACAATAGATTGGCTTATCAACTTTAATCTTAGCACCGTACATTTTCTTTAAACAAGCAATTTATAAAATTGTGATAAGTATTTAAGTAAACACCTTAACCAACTTAAGTTTAAGTAAACAACTATGTCTATTTTATTGGAAGAATATTAAGGTACACAATTATTGAAAGCAGATATCAGGCATATAGGTTTTCTGGGTGATAATATCTTGTAACAGGGAGTCTGGCCATTCAATCAAAATAAACAATTAAAACTTACCCTACATATCTAAATTTAAAACATTTTTTCACAAATATCCCTAATCAAAATGGAGTCTTTACATTTGGCTAAAGTTCTTCACTTATGGTGAATTCTTTATACTATTTTATTTTGAAAAGAGTCTAAACAGCCCTTTCAAATACCTTGTCTTTATTTTAACCTGTTTTTGTTATTGTTCAAGTCTATGGGGTGTTGCTTCCTACAGTCCTTAATGAAAAGTTCCGTCTGTTGTATTGGTTACCCTACTTCTGGGGTTCACAGAGTAGTCAAATAGATATATTCTCCATGTGTGGTAAAATTAACAGAGCAACTTTAGTGTAACAAATATATGATGCTAAAGATCTATGTGTAGATTTAGATAATCCATTCATTAACTGTAACTTAAATATATATGTACAGCTATGTATAAAATCTACTAAAGAACATATGATTTTTGCAATATAAAGGAAACTCAATAAATCACATGCAAAACAACTTTGACAGTTTCACTTTGTAAGATTTTTTTTCTCCAAATAGTATATGTTCATATAAGCTAGGTAGCACTTTTTGGATATTCTAATAGCAAAAATTGTATAATCACTTTACATTTGAAGACACAGAGTATGTGGGTATAAATTGCCCCCTAATAGCTCTGTATATTTAAAGTAGAATTGGCATAGAAGGTTTCTGATTTCTTTTGGAAATAGTTTCAAAATTGCCCAATTTTCAGGGTTTCTTGAATTTTTTACACAATTTGGTTAAAGTTTTCTTATATCGTTATGTTATAAAGCATAAAAATATAATAATCCCTGGAAGCTTCTGATACAACTAAAATATTACCAATAACTGCCTCTGCCTCTAACTCTGTTTCCACTCACCTTCCCACAATGCAAAGCCCTTATGCTAAATTTTATATTTATTATTGGCATGCTAATATATAACATGGCTTAATTACTAATATATATAAGTATAGTCAATATATTGCTTTCTTTTGCTGCTTTGTATTACAGGAATATTATGCTGTACTTCCTCTTCTAGGGTCACATTAATTGATCAAGAAATAGAAAATAAAAATGAAAACAAAGCAATAAAAAACCAAGCACTCCAGAAGGCATTTTCATATACATCCTCAATGACTTTATCTGAAATGTAACCACTATTCTAATTCTACCTACAGAGATTATCTTTACCTCTTTGAGATATTTATATAAATGAAATTATTAAGCATATACTCTCCTGTGCATGGTTTCTCTTATTCCATTTTAAGTATACAATATTCATTCAAGTCACTTCATACAGCAGCACATAATTCTTAATTATTGCTGTGCAGCATATTCCATTGACCCTGTTACCAAACCACCACCTTTCAGCTCCAAATTGACCCTTCTCTTCTGCTTTGTAACACTTTGACTGCTGGGCTCTGTTGAAATTTTTCTTTTACTAACTGATCTATTAGGCTTTGTCAATAGAGGGCACTAGAGAGGCTTCTAATGCCTTTGCAAGAGGAAAGAGCTTCCTTGCCTCTAGGGTACTGTTCATGAAAAAAAACACACACATACAGAAAAAAAAAACAAGAAATAAAGAATAAGTAATTCAGTAGTTCTCGTCTAAGCAGCCCCTGTGGATCAGCGCTGGCCAACATTCTGTACCAACTTTTTAACCAGCTGAGAGCTTGTTTCTGTGACAGGTACATACACCTTCTCCAAAGGGTTTGACTCTTAGACTTGGAGAGGTAGGGAACTAAGCGTTTCTAGTGTTTTAAGTTCCTCCTTTGTTCACTCTCCTTAAAAGTAGGTGTTGCAAATATTCTGCCTGTTATTACTTAACCGGATTAATACTTGTGAACATTATTTCTATTAAATTTTCCCTGTTTAAATTACTTGTGTGGGACTTCCACTTCCTGCCAAGATGGAATAAATAGGATAAGATTCATGATCCCACCAATAGAAATAAAAACAAAAATTAAACAAAATTATACAGAAGACTAGTTTCAAAATACTCAAAATTAAGCAATGAAAGCCCTAATTATAGTGATTCCTGAGAGACAGAAAACAAGAAAATGAGGAGGATTCTATTAACTTCCACACCTTTTGTCCTCAAGAGAATTTTAAGGTGGTGGCTTATGGAGAGGAAACTCAGGAACAGCCCGGAAGATTCCCTAAAACGAAGAGACTGGAACTGAGAGTCATGTGGCCTCAAAGTAGGTAGAGTTCACAGGACACAGTGGAAGAGAGAGAGGGAAAAATCTGGAGATATGTAGAAGTACTTTACACATTCACCAAAGTGCTGATTACCACATATGTGTGAGCAAAGTATGTGGGGCTGAGAAAGAACCATGCAAAAAGCTGAAATCAAACATTGCCCAGTATGCATACAAGGGCAGGCATAGAGCCTCTTCTGTAAACTCCACTGTAAAACTGCCATCCAAAGCATATTGAGTAGAGTGCCCAAGAATTTTTTTTCCCATTTTAATGTGCAAAATTAACCCTTGATGTGCCTCTACTTCAGAACCTTGTAACAAACCATAAAAGCAAGACCCAAACAAGTCACACAGTTTCCACTAACTGCATGGCAGAACAAAGTTCAAAAAGTTCAGCAGGATTTCCTTGGATGCCAATGAACACAAATATTCATTACTCAACACAATAAAGTCAAGTGCCAGGCATCCAATCAAAGATGATCACACATGCCACAAAGCAAGAAAACAAAATGAGTGGGGAATTCAGTCAATTGAATTCACTCAACACTGACACTGATGGTAGAAATGGCAAACAAAGACTTTTGGGCAGTTCTTAAAATGGCATTTTATATATTCACAATGTTAAGCAGACATTTGGAAGACACAAGAGAGGCAAAAGTCAGACTTCTGAGGTGAAACTATAATGTCTGAAAAGTAAAATTTGTTGGTTATAACTAACAGCAGATTGAATATTGCAGAAAGGAGTATTAGTGAATTTAAAGACATAACAACAATAACAGCAACAAAACTATAAAAAATAAGCAACAGGCAGAGTGCAGTGGCTCACGCCAATAATCCCAGCACTTTGGGAGGCCAAGGTGGGGAGATCGCCTGAGGTCAGGAGTTCGAGACCAGCCTGGACGACATAGTGAAACTCCATCTCTACTAAATATACAAAAAAGTAGCTGAGTGTGGAGGCACACACCTGTAATCCTAGCTACTGGGGAGGCTAAGCCACGAGAATTGCTTGAACCTGGGAGGCGGAGGTTGTGGTGAGCTGCGATCGCGCCACTGCACTCCAGCCTGGGTGACAGAGTGAAACTCTGTCTCAAATAAGAATTAAAAAAGCAGCAGAAGAAAATGATTATATAAAAAGAAGTATCAATGAACTGTGGGTGAACTTCAAGGAGTATATTGATATCATGTGAATAACTGGATTCCACAAGGTAGGAATATTTGAGGAAATGATGTTTCCTGTAAATATTTGAGGAAATGATGGTTAAAAAGGTTTTAAATTTGATGCAAAATACAAACCCAGAGATGCAAGAGGCTTGAAAATCCCTAAACACAAGAAGCAAGAAGAAAAGTGTATATCACAATTAAATTATTGAAAACAAGTTATAGAGAATCAAGAAACAGAAGAGAAAAAGATGTTATATACAGAGAAGCAAAGATAAGGATTCGAGTAGATCAGAAACGATGCAAGTGCACACACAGCCAGCGGACCAACATTTTTAATGTTTTAAAAGGAAAAATAAATATATATATATATATATATATATGTAAATATATATATCTCAACCTAAAACCTAGCAGCCCATGCCCAGCAAAGTAAATTTCAAACATGAAGGTGAAATAAAGACATTTTCAGACATACAAACCTGAAAAATTAGTGTCATCAGACCCGCTCTGTAACAAATGTCATTTTATTTATTTATTAATTTTTTTTGTATTTTTTTCTGGAGACAGGGCCTCACTCTGTTGCCCAGGCTGGAGTGAAATGGCACAATCACAGGTCACTGCAGTCTTGAACCCCCCAGACTCAGATCTTCCTCCCACCTCAGCCTCCAGAGCAGCTAGGACCACAGGTGTGCAGCATTGCCCTTGGCAAATCTTTTTATTTTTTTGTAGAGACGGGGTTTCACCATGTTGCCCTGGGTGGTCTCAAACTCCTGGGCTCAAGTGATCTGCCCTCCTCTACCTCCCAAAGTGCTGGGATTACCAGTGTGGCACACCGCGCCAGGCCAAGAAGTGTCTTTAAATATGTGAAAGAAGTCCTTCACACAGAATGGAAATAATTCAAGATAGTAATATAGATTTACACAAATAGAGAACATCAGAATTAGTAATTAGATGGCTCAGTATGTATGAGCTTTTCTCTTATTACTTAAATATCCTTCTGGAAGTTTGATTACTGGTGGTTTACCTTAGTCCTCTCAAAGTTTGGCTTTTAGGGTTGTCTATTACCACAAATTCGTCTAGCATATCCTGAATAATACCAGCTTATTTTGTGTTTTGTATCTAATAATTGCAAACCTGTTTTTCAGTAGTACGATTATACAATTATTTTGAAGTGATCTTTTTAGCTTTTGTCATGATGGATGGCTTTTTCAAGTATGTAGTGACCTTTTATTACACGTTTACATTCATTGAAACTTTATGAGTGGGATTTTAGAATGTGTTAGGATTGATCCTAAAAGTTATTTTTACTCTTACTCTTAAGACATAGTTTATTCCTGCCTGTAGTTTTTCTTTCTAGGTCCCAGCCCTTCTGGGGCTTCAGCAGAAAACCTGGAATATTGATCTAAAACACTTCACCTTGGCTAATTGTAACCTCCGGAAGTGGGTACTGAAACTGCCTTCAGATGCTTATACTCTTGACTGCTGTATTCTCTCAGGTTTCCTGGTGACTTTGTTTGCACCTTTACAGCTTAAGGATAAGCTAACAATTTGGAGAAAATCCACATATAGATTTTTTTGGCTACTTCTCTTGTATTTCTTGTTCTTTGGGTTCGAGACATTTTGTCAGACTTGAACTTCTGTTTTTGTCTCGTGGCCCAGTAAGACAGCACCTTTCACTTAGGTTTCACTCTCCCATGCCTCGATTTGAAAACCGCTTATGAAAAACGCAGCTAAAAGTGCTAGTCAAGGAACTTAAGCCTTTGCTCATTGCTCCGTTATGGACCCAGAGACAAAAATTCTCCTTCAGTAACTTAGAGTTGGTACTTTAAAATACAGCAATGTACTTTTCCTAAACCAGCTTCTGCAAATAGAAACCTTGCACTGGGCTCCACAGACAGTAGCTCCAATGCTCCACCCTGTCATTCCTTTCTCTGTGCTACAAACTTTTATATTTTATTTTACTTTTTAATTTTTTGATTTTTTAATTTTTTGAGATAGGGTCTCACCCTGTCACCCAGGCTGGAGTGCAGCAGTGTGATCTGGGCTCAATGCAATCTCCACCTCCCAGGTTTAAGCGATTCTCCCACCTCAGCCTCCCAAGTAGCTGGGACTACAGGTGCCCACCACCACGCCCAGCGAATTTTTGTATTGTTTGGTAGAGATAGAGTTTTACCATGTTGGGCAGGCTGGTCTCGAACTCCTGACCTCAAGTGATCCCCCCTCCTTGGCCTCCCAAAGAGCTGAGATTATAGCTGTGAGCCACTGTGCCCAGCCATGACTTTTAAATTTGCTTTATTCTGTACAATGAATGTGTATCATGTAAAGCTCAACGTGTATCATGTTGAGGAAAACTGAGATGAGGAGAATCAGACAGATCTACTCACTATCTCTTGGTACCTTTGTGTTTAAAAACACATCCCCAGGCAATTACTTGAGTACGTTTTCCAGATGTTCTGGTAGCTGTGAGTGGCATAACTAGCCTGAACAATAGGGATAAACCAAGGGCATGTACAGTACTATTTGCTATTCTGCGGTCTGATGACTCAGAGCTTCACGTGCCATCTCCAATCATGCAATGAACTTGGGAGTAGAAATTACGCATTAGAAAATGACATGTTTGGAGAAGCCGAGGTCTCTGCCACTGTACACTGCATCTGCACCTCTGGTATGGCTACTTCAGAACTAGGTTCATGTGATACAGGAAACTTCTATCTTGTTCAAAATAGTGGGTTTTTATTTATTTATTTATTTTTGCTACTCATAGCCACATTGAAATCTAAATTTTAAATTATTTCATTCAGGTACTCTATGATGATTTCTTTGTAATCCTGCATTATTCAGATGGTATATTTATGAAGACCTAGATATCGAGCAACTGGCAAGAAAAGTTTATAGTCATGACTTCATTTTTTATTCTTTCTCTGAAAGCAATGAGCATTTACACCTGTGATCCTGGAAGCCATACATACTAGAGATTTTTAATAATGTCAGTAGTTTAATGAGAGAAAAGGCAATATTAAAATGAGTGAGGCAATGTCAACGTCTAGGTGACATGCTCCTGTAAGAAGGCATATGAATAAAAAGAGCACATAGAGTTCCAAGTCAGATAATGATTACTTTAGGCGCCTTTGTAGAGTTACAAAATGTAATATGATTGATATTGAGCTCATTTTAAAAATTAAGTAAATATATGCACCTTTTGTTTCAATGTACTGTTTTGGTACATATTTTTTCTTAACTTTAAGCCATTTAATTCCATCCCTTCTAAAACACTTTAGGTGATTATATTTCACATAATTTGCATTATCTCCAAATGGCTGAAACACCTTGGTGAATTGGCAATGCAACAGATTATTCTGTCACACTGCAAATTGATTAGATTTGAGGACACTCCCTTTGCATAGTTAAAATGACTTTCCTGTTTCAGTAAAAAACAACAGATTTTACTCTGAAGGACATCAGGCATATGCAATTAAATTCTCACTAAGCATTTGCTTTTAGGTGACATCTTCCTGGTTTCTACTATCACTTGTGTGTGTGTATGTATACACACACACACACACACACACATATATATATATATATATATATGTATACATATATATATGTATACATATACATATAATTTAGTTTGAATTATAGAAAAGTTATGTAAATTTCCTATTTTTTAAGATCTTATTGAGATACATGCTTTTCAGATGATTCATGGTGCATTGCAGTAAGCATCTGCTGGAATTGCTGGGAGGACATTAAATAAAAAGTGAGCATGTGTGCATCTTTAAGACATTAGAAGTGACCAGCTGTTTTATATTCTCTGAACCTTTTCAATAACAAAAAGCTCCCAACTAGCTTCCAGCTTGGGGATTTTGGAGAGATGGCTGGTGGGGGACTGGCAGGCTGGGCTTGCAGACAAGAAGCTCTAATAGTACCACTCAGCAGTCCCGCATTGCCCATGGCATTCTGATGACTGTGGCCCCAGCAGGTGGGCATGGCAAAGGCCAAAATCCATGTCTAAGAAGGCAAAACAATCTACAGACCCTGTTCAGTTACCCCTTTAAAATATATGAAAAATGACATGTTCATGCTGATGCAATATAGAAAAATTCGGTTCCATTCAGGCTATATTATGAATCATCTTGAATACACATAGGAAGAATCCTGTTGTACAGCAAAAGAAAGCTTTTAACTTTACTTCTCTAACAGCTGGTAATTACAATAATTAATTAAGCTCTTGTAATATGATACCCCTGCCAACATCACTTGCTAAAGTACACACTCTAAAAAGGTCATTTACTCATTCAGTCCCAAAGTACGCAAGACCAACTTTGTGTAGTTCTTGCAAAAATTTACAGAAAATATCAACTAACATAATAGACCTAATGAGGGTATTTCTAGATGGCAGTGAGTCCTCTGAAGATGAGTATGAATGGTGCCAGGGTCCGAGTCTGCCTTAAGGAATTGTCAAATGGACTTCCCTGTTTGACTCAGGGGCATACGCTTGCTTCCAGCTGTACAATCAAGTTCTCATCCCTAGATTTAAGAAATGCAAAATGGAGAGACATAAATCCTGGCGTCACTTACTCAGACTCTCACCAAAGGCAGAATTTCCAAGGCAAAATCCATGCATTCCTATTGCTGATTTTCTAATGTTTTCCTGGATTCTTCAGCAGCTTTCTGCTTCACTGAGTTCTTCTTTTAATTCCATGAACTACTGCATTGCCCCTCCCACCAAAATATTAGTAAGAGTTAATTTCTGTATTTTGCAATCAAGAAAGCATTACTAATATGTAAATTAGTATATACTACACCTCTTACCATTATTTTGAGCCACTATCCATATCTCTGCTGCCTAGGTTCTTATGAATCTCCACATTTTTCAAAATTTCATTCTACTTCAAATCTGTACCACCCAGGGTGACAACAGATATTACCTAAATAAAACTTTTAATTGTTTAAAATCGACTTCTTTTAAACTTTAAGAGAATATCTTCTTCAAATAAGAAGAATGGAAGGGAATACAGAATTGATAGGATATAGATTATACGAGGTTGGAAAAAGAAGAAAAGTGCATCAAATATAATCATGTTTAAGCCCAGAAACATTAAATGGAGTTAAAGTACTTGAGGGTAGATTTAAACACAAGCAGGTTTACGTTTCTCAGTGGCAAACAGCTGTCAGAGGAGCAATGGTAAATGTGAAACAGGGTAGGAACCTGTTGTAGTAACCCGGATGAGAAATGTGGGTGGCTGAAATGCTGGGTGGCTGGTAGAACTGTGAGGGGTGATCAAATTTGAGAGAGGGGTTTTAATAGCTTTTCAATAACAAAAAGCTCCCAAGTAGCTTCCAATTAGGGGGTTTTGGAGAGATGGGTGATGAGGGACTGGCAGGCTGGGCTTGCAGACATTAAAGGACCCATCATTGGGAACTAAACAGGGAGTATGTTAACAGAAAGGGGTACGAGAGACCCAAAAGCGGGTTCTGGGACCTCATGCAAGGAAGAATTCAGGGCCAGTCTATAGAGTAGGGTGAAAGTAAGTTCATTAAGAAAACAACAAAATAAAAGAATAACTATTCCATAGGCAGAGCAGTGACATGGCTGCTTGACTGAGTATACTTACAGTTATTTCTTAGTTATGTGCTAAGCAAGGGGTGGATTATTCATGAATTTTATGGGAAAAAGGCGGGCAATTCCTCAGACTAAGAGTTTCTCCCCTTTTTAGACCATATAGGGTAACGTCCTGACGTTGCCATGACATTTGTATGCTGTCACGGCACTGGTGGGATTGTCTTATGCTCTTACATTGTAATGAGCAGTGAGGACTGCCAGAGGTCGCTTTCATCGCCATCTTGGTTTTGATGGGTTTGGCCTGCTTCTTTACTGCATCCTGTCTTATCAGCAAGGTCTTTGTGCCCCTTATCTTATGCTAACCTCCTATTTCACCCCATGACTAAGAATGCCTCACTTCCTGGGAATGCAGCCCAGTAGATCTCAGCCTTATTTTACCCAGCCCCTATTCAAGTTGGAGTTGCTTTGGTTCCAGCACCTCTGGCAAGTGCACACGGACCTAAAGATGGGAACAATGGACACTGGGGACTACTAGAAGATGGGGAGTGTTGAAGGTCAAAAAACTACCTACCAGGTACTAGGCTCACTACCTGGTGACAGAGTCAATGTACCCCAACCTCAGCAATGTGCCATTCACCATGTAACAGACCTGCGCAAACACCCCTGAACCTAAAATAAAATGAAATAAAAGACACAATGCTTGATTATTTATCAGTCATGGGGTTATGGTGAGGATATGAGGATTTGGCTTGCACAGGATCAAATGATGACAATCAGGAATGGACAGAATGGCAATTTGGGAATGGGGAGAAGAGCTGAGATGATAAATTCAATTGTAGACACTTTCAGTTTGAAGGACTTGCAAGACCCATGAGTGAAGGTGTTCAGAGTGTCTCTGGAAGATTAGGATTAAAAACTGTTGGGTTGAAGATACCGGTTTGCAAGTGATTCACACAGAGATGACAGCTGAAGACCTGAGAGTGGTTGCAGCTGCCAATGAAGAAAATGCAGATGCTGAGAAGAGATGACCTTAAACAGACCACTGGGACATAGATTATAAGAATAGAAAGAGGAAGACGATAATATTTGTCTGCAAGGGCTACCATAACAAATTATGACATTCTGGGTGGCTTACACAACAGAAATCTATTTTCTCACAATTCTGGAGGCCAGGAGTCTGAGATTGAGGAATGGGCGAGTTTTATTTCTCCTGAGGACTCTATTCTTGGCTTGCAGATGCGGCTTTGTCACTGTGTCCTCACATGGTCTTTTCTCTGTGTGTTTGAATCATTGGTATCCCTTCTTCTTCTTAAAAGGTCACAGGTCGGTCGGGTGCAGTTGGCTCACACCTGTAATCCCAGCACTTTGGGAGGCTGAGGTGGGTGGATCACGAGGTCAAGAGATGGAGACCATGCTGGCCAACATGGCGAAACCCCATCTCTACTAAAAATACAAACACACGCTGGGCATGGTGGTGCATGCCTGTAGTCCCACTTACTCAGGAGGCTGAGGCAGGAGAATTGCTTGAACCCAGGAGGTGGAGGTTACAGTGAGCAGAGATGGCTCCACTA
Organism: Alouatta palliata; assembly: GCA_004027835.1. Lineage (NCBI taxonomy): Eukaryota > Metazoa > Chordata > Mammalia > Primates > Atelidae > Alouatta > Alouatta palliata. The sequence continues at coordinate 34,671 of PVKV010013376.1, read as the reverse complement.
CAGTCTAGCCTGGTGCCAGAGCAAGACTCTGTCTCAAAAAAAAAAAAGGTCATAGGTCTTATTGGATTCAGGCCTCACATATATGGCCTCAGAGGAGACACAGATCAGTCCCTAACAATGACAGAGACAAAAGAGCCTGTGCACCAGCATCTGAAAACAAAGAAAAAAACTCAGGGAAGCCCTGAGCCTGGAGGCCCAGGGAACCCAAAGTGAAAAGTACAGGCCAACAGGGTCAAGTTGATGCTAGAAAAACTGTCCACCCAGCTGAGAGCTGCAAAACTAGAGACACTAAGTTTAAAAAATCCTTTTTTCGAGACAGAGTCTCACTCTGTCACCCAAGTTGGAGTGCAAAGGCATGTCATGGCCCACTACAGCATTGACCTCCCAGGCTCAAGCAGTTCTCCCACCTCAACCCCCAAGTAGTTGGAACTATGGGTGTAGCCACCATGCCAGGCTCCTTTTTTTATTTTTGCATTTTTGTATGTTTTGTAGAGACAGAGTCCCACTGTGTTGCCCTGCCTAGTCTCAGACTCCTGAGCTCAAGAGATTCCCCCTGTGTTGGCCTCCCAAAGTGTTGAGATTAGAGACATGAGCCACTGCATCCAGCCTGGAAATTCTTTCTCACAGTTTGTCTTTGAAAGAGAGGAAAAATGAGAGTTTGTTGAAAGAGAATTCAATGATGATTAAAGGATTTGTTTTGTTAGGAGAAAGTAGAACATATTTAATGCTGCTGAGAAAGGGGCATTAGAGTGGACGTGTGAGGATTGAAGACCCTTGATAATTTCTCCACACATTGTGAGAGAATCCGTGGTGAAGCAGAGGGTTGAAGGAACTCCCATGTGGCCAACTACTGTCTGCCAGTTCTGTGAATTTTCCCAGGAATGCCTGGTAGCCCCGTTTCAGATAGAACAGTGTCAGTGATTTTTTTTTTTAATTTCAAACTCTAGACCTTCTTCAAGGGAGTGTGATACAATAAATTGAAGTTAGGGAATCAGCGAAGGAGTTGTCAGGGTTCATGGACCATGCACTCCGGATTTCATGGGGAAGACAGTTTTTATTTGTTTAACAACATTTACATAATAAATCTCACGAGGTTCCAGCCTGTGTTCTAAACACTTTACAAAAATTAACTTATTTAAGCAATCATGGAAGCAGAATGAGAAATATGAGAATTTGGAGTGTCAAATGGAGGACCTAAGACAATTGAAAAAAATAATTTCTTGAACCAAATTAGAGAAGTTGCTACATACTGTTTAATATACTGCCACGTGTTTTATTCTTCAGATTCTTGGGAACACCATGTAAACCTATAACCTTAAGTAAGCTGATATTAAAGTTCTTTTCTGACTCAAGGATTATGTGTTTAGATCTGAAACCAAAGACTTGATAGCTCAAAATTCTTATCATAAAAAATTCACAGTCTTTTTATTTGCCAGCTTATTAAGTACAAGAGCCTTGGGTCCCTTTCTTATCCTGTTGGGGAAACTTCAAACGGACATTTTGGTAGACATGGTAAGCCTGATTGGATTTGCAGTTTTCTGTATAAATTATTCAGTCCATCCTCTGAATGTAGGCAAGACAGTCTGCTCTTAACTCATGCTAATCTCTGTAAGAATTTTGTTCTAATGCTCAGGTTCATGGATTTTTTTAAATGTGTTTAATTTTTTTTCAGCCAGAAAGAAAAAGAATACATTAGATCAGCCTGTATACATTTGAAGTTGCATCTTCTGGTGCTTAATTGTGTGTGTGTGTGTGTGTGTGTGTGTGTGTGTGTTTACATGTTTTAATTATCATTCCTACTGTTACTGTAGTACAGTGGTGCAATCATGGCTCACTGCAGCCTCCATCTCCCAGTTCAAGTAATCCTCCCACTTCACCCTCCCAAGTAGCTGGAACTACAGCATGCATCACCACGCTTGCCTGATTTGTAGAGAAGGGTCTCACTGCTTCATTTTTTCTTCTTATCTGTATCCACCATCCCTTGAGCCATCTCTCTGCTCATTTTGAATTGACTAAAGCAAAATTATGAAATGCATATCTAGGCTGATTCCAAACTCTGAAGTTTGAGTCACTACTGATAGCTTTCTCTCCATTTCTTGGCCTTTGTCTTGCTATTGTCATGTGGCTGTGAATGCCATATTGTGCCCAAATTTGCTCTAGGTATTTTTATTCTTTTCTCATCCATGTTGGAAAAGAAGAAAAGCACATTCCTCTATAAAAACATCACAAAGATGAGAGACCTTCAAAGGAATGTTGACTTAGCGTTTTGGGATTTTTTTGTTTGTTTGTTTATTTGTATATGCAAGTGTAGAATATTACCACATTCAAAATCTAGCAACTGTTTTATTTCAAGTTTTTTAAAAAATATTCTATCCACTCCTTGAAACCTATATCCCTCTTTTCTGATTCAGAGTGATTTATTTTTCAAAGATTCTTACTATTTAAAATTTTTAATATGGAATTTTGGAAGACCCATTGTTCTGAAATATTGGCAAACTAAATCTGATGAATGATGTTTACAAATGCAGCGTATTCCTTTGATCATACCCAGAGTTCTGCCATGCTAATGCCCACAGGAGCTGCTATGTGAGACTTATATTTAAATTTAATACCATCTGAAATGAACTTGAATTTATTTATTGAATTATTTGTTACATTAGCTTGCAACTATTTACAATACTGTAGACTAGCATACCTGTAGTCTTAAATACATATAATTGAGACAGGGAGAATTTTAAATTCAAAATGTTTTTAAAAGTTTTAAGAATTTTGAAACAACATGAAAAGATATCTTGTCCCAAATTTTGAGACCATGATTCTAAGGAATCATGAAGAATTATAGAGAAGCTGCAAAACAAATCCGGTATCCACTGCTACCACACTCACTGCCTCCCTTATACCGAGGTGATAAGTAACGGTACCGAGCTGGACATGCAATCCAGGAATGAAGGGCTTGTTGTGAGTAGTCTTGCCTTTGTGTTGTACCTATCAGAAAGCCAGACTCAAAACTCGGTTGCAGCCACTAAATGGATTTTATCCATAACTCTTTCTTGAAGATTGAGAAATAATCTGGTGGTTGGTTTGTTTTCATATTCCAGAGCAGACTCGTGGTCAAACTTTCTTTAGAAATGATTTATTTCCTTCCAAGTTCCATTCTTTCCACTAAGTTCATCCCTCCTCCTCCTTGGTCAATTGGTAGATACTAAAAGTGCTTGTTGTTGGCTGCAACTAAGTTTGAATGTCCAATCTCCATCTTCACTCTGTGAACCAACACAGTCCCTGACATGTCCTTTGTGGGTCTCACCTACTCCTAACCCATCTTTATGCACAGCAACTTCTGAATCAGCTCCCTTGGGGGCTGATTGGCTCTACTCCAGAGAACTGCAAACCTCCACATTTCCTCTGCTCCAAAAGTACTGTGTAATTATAAACTAATAAAAGATTCTATATTTTATAAAAGCTTGAAACACATTAAAATATGTTTAATGAACATGGTAGTATTTTACGCAGCTCAGGATTTTCTTTTTTATGGGGAAGAGGTCAGAATACATGGTGTCATAAAAGCAGGTATAAATATGAATCTTCTGATAAATGAGGCTAGAAGGGAGGTGCTTGAACAGGAGCTAGTTTTTCTATGAATAAGAATGTTTTTCCATTTTCATCACAGTTTCCTAATATACACTGAGTCAAAACACTGCATTGCTTTTTCTCTGCTTCAATATGTTCCCAATAGTGAAATTAGTCATAACAGCAACGTGGTATAAATGGGAGGGGAGGGAAAGCCACTGTTTTGGTTTTGTTTGTTTTGTTGCAGGGCAGGAACAATGATAGGTGGATCCAACTAATGAAAACTGCCTTTGTCTGTCTCAAGTGGAATACCTGAATAGCAGTGGACAATTTGGGAGGGGGGAGGGGAGGAAGAAAAAACACACACAGAGACATAAAATCTCATGTTTCTGTCAGCTGCCTTTCGTTTCTTACATTATGGGATTAGATCAAGCAGGCGGACCTCCAGACTCCAGTCCCTGGGAGAATTATGGTTCACACTTAGAACACGCTCTGCTGTCAGATGTTACGACTACTGGCCTTTCCACTGCTCCTTTTTTCTTTGCTGTTGCCTAACGCAATATCCCTAAGTGAACAATAATGTGCAGTCTTGGAATTTCAATTCCCATACCAACTCTGCCCCTAAATAAAATCTGGGTTTTTTTTTTATTAGTAATTTAGAGCTAATGTACTTTGCAGAGAGTCTCCCTGTTCTGAGGTTGTTCATACCTGGACTGAAACTCTGAAATATCCAAAAGAGGGACTAACTTTATCCAGCCATAAAACTCCCAGACTTCCATATTTGACTTCTAATGATATTCAAAAGTTCTTTCCTTCTCTCCTTCTCACCCTTCCTTTCTTTTTCCCTTCCTTCCTTCTTTTTTTATTTGAATATCTAAATATTTGATTTGGTTAAGTGTACTGCCCTGGATATTTGTACATTGCTCAGTGAAATTTTATTGATCAATAAATTATTAACTGGGCAAAGAGCTGGTTTTTATATATATATATATATATATATATATATACACACACACACACACACACACACAAACTCTCTCGGAAGAGTTAAACTGACATAAAAATAGCTGCAGAAAATAACTGCAAGAGAAAATTGGCTTTTAGTAATATTTCTCGTCTAGGATATTTCAAGAGGGTAAAATGTGTGCTAAAGTTGAAATTCCGGAACTTGTCTCTGAATATTATTTATTACTAAATAAATGTATAACTCAAATCCAGGATGCTAGATTCATTGCACTCCTCTCTTTACACAGGTTGAGTATCCTTTATCTGGCATGCTTGGGACCAGATATGTTTCAGGTTTGGGATTTGTATATATGCAATGAGACATCTTGTGGATGGAACCCTGTTCTAAACACAAAATTCATTTATGTTTGATACACATCTTATACACATAGCCCAAAGGTAATTTCATATAATATTTTAAATAAAATATGTGACCCCTCACATCCGGTTAGATGTGGAATTTTCCACTTGTGGCATTATGTGGTCACTCAAAAACTTTTGGATTTTGGATTTTCAAATTAGGAATGCTCAACCTGTACATTTATCTTGAATGATGCACAGGTTAGAATAAGGTAAAAAGGGGGATTGAAGAATATACCTATTTGGTTTGTTCTTGAGCAGTTTACCAGACTTTCAGCCTAGGGCCTTATTAGCAAGGTCATATATGTTAGTTTTGGAGAAAAATAGGCTTGGTCTATATATCCAGGTTCACCAAATTAGCAGCTGTGTGACCTCAAATTAAGCCACCTCTCTGGATTGTGATCTCCTAATATCTAAATTTGTGAGAATGATAGGCCACTTTTGAAAGTATTTTATAAAGATTTTATAAGATAATGGATGCAGAGTTCAAATTAATAATAAATATATAACTTTGCTAACAGAATAAAATTTTAGTACACATGTATACGAAAAATAGAATGTGGAATCTTTACTCAAAGTTTGCATATTTAATACTACCTCATTTTATCTTATATCTTTAGAATTTCCCCTAACATTCATAGAAATTATGGCTAAATTATCAAACAGAACTGAGGGTTTTTCTAATGAAAGAAGTTAAGAAGAAAGCCTAACAGTTTTTCTTTGTAAATTTATTTTAAATGACAAAGGCTAATGATATATACTTACGATACATAACACGATGTTTTGATATATGCTTTGCACTCCACGTCCTTGGGTTCCGCATTGGGCAGACTGAACCAATTACAGATCAAAAATATTTGAAGAAAAATAGAAAAAATAGTACAACAATAAAAATACAAATAAAAACAATACAGTATAACAGCTATTTACATAGCATCTACATTATATTAGTTATTATAAGCAATATTGAGATTGATATTGAGGACATAGTTTACCTGCAAATATCACACCATTTTATGTAAGGGACTTGAACATTCCAGGATTTTGGTATCCACAGGGTGTTGGAACCAATCTCCCATGGCTGTCAAAGAATTACAGTATGCATACATGTTAGAATATTTAAATCAAACTGATTAATCGCTTTTCTAAGAAAAATTTTAGGGTGCAATCTTACAGCTTATTTTTTCAACACGGGGAGATCTGAATTGGGCTCAATATGTGATTTATCCTTCTTGTCTTGACAATTTATCTGAAGTAAGACTGTGGAAGCCACTTTACCAGCTCCATGGAGAATGGAGTAAATCTCCACTACCCCTCCCCAACAAGACCCCTTACTTTCCTTCTCCTTGGCCTTAAAAGACAGGCAGACACACAAACAGACATACACAGAGATAGACAGATGGTTAGGATGGATGGATGGATGGATAGATAGATAGATAGATAGATGGATAAATTTAAATGTTTGAAATCATTTAAATTCAATATTAGGACAGGTATTTATTATGAATAAATTGTGTTGGCTTATAATCAAGTCAATTAAAAGCTTGAAGCTATTTTTAATTTAAAGCGATAGCATATTGACACAAATTAAATCCTGAGGCATTATAAATATGAGGCAATATTCTAATGTCTGTTTCTGTCTTTTTTATTTGCTTTGAGACTAATATGAATTTATTTAATCACTTTATTGCTTAATTCAAGAAGTTGAAATGTTGTACTTCTAAAAAAATGCTAAAGTGAAAGTTTTATCCATTTCTAAATCAAGAGGTGCTTAGAAGGTATGTGAGAAATATATAAAGCACTCAGACTTTAGATTAGAAAACCTACCTAAACCCATTATCATTTCTAAATGGTAGGGAAAAAAAAGCAACATGTTTATACACATCCAGTTAGTTATGCTGTGAATTTGCTCTATAGAAAAAAATACATAGGAATGAAAAAATTTCACCAAACTATTCATAATTCTTTTTGTGTCAAATATAAGGCTTTGAGTTCATTGTTTTTATGAAAAATTATCAAAAATTGATATTTGAGACTTTTGATTGTTCCAATTCATTTAATTGGGGTAAAAAACATCAGGAATTTATTTATTATACTTTAAATTCTGGGGTAATGTGCAGATCATGCAGGTTTATTACATAGTTATACACATGCCATGGAATATCACTATTTGACACACAAACTAAAGCATTTATGGAGCAACAAGACATGAGTTGAGGTCTTGAATTCATAGTTTTACATTTATTTGTTTTTCTTTCTCATTGGCTTTAATAAAAACTCTTAAAATTTCCCCCCCAAAAAATCAGGAAGTGGAATATGTCTCCCAAGAAGGCAATACAGATTCTGCCACTTTATAAGAAACAACAACTTTTTGGGCATGTAGCATAAAAATTAGAGATAATTTATTAGAATATTATATAAACTTTGCTTCTGGAGATCATACCACATTTAGGCAATTTCACTTTTTCATCTTCAAAACATGAAAAACTTTTTTACTGATTAAAAATTCAGTATGTCCAAGTGTCAGAGAATGTGTGCTCATTAAATATTTGCTTGTAAGTTTGGAAAATGCATCTTGTAGGTGTCATATTCTTGGTTATTCCAGGAAGCACTATAATTACTGTGAGGCTCTATACTTTAAAAGACCATGCCCTCTATTAGATAGTAAATGCACTGAATCTTCGAAAAGAGTTGACAAGTGCTTCAATAAAGAAGTCTTCATATCCTCTAGCATATAAAAAGAAAACACCAGTTAGAAAGCATGTGCTATTTAACAATGGCAAACAGATGATTTTTTGATAAGAAACCTGAGTGTTGCTCCTTGCCTAACCAAAGTTTGTGAAAAACAGTAAGAAAGTATATTGCACTATTTAGATGTGAATCATCAGATGTTGTTGTCTGCGAGACTGTCATTTCTACGAATGGGACACCCCACTTGGAATTTATAAAGAAAAACAATTTACATTTTCTGCAACTCTTGACCCTTAGAAACAAAACCTGTGAGGGAAGCATTTCAAGTTATGTTTTGGCTTTATCAAAATGTTATTTTATAACACTAAACTTGTTTGTTTTGTTTCGTTTTTGCTTATTTTGTCACTACGGCCCAAACTAGGAATCCTGGTTTTGAAAGATTTTTGTGCTTCTGCTTAATCCCTGGTCATTTGCTTTACTTTATTTCACGTATTGCTCTGGCTTCACCTTCTTAGCCTAATCATCCTTTATTTTTAGCCCATACTTCACCCGCTGTGCCATCTGGAAATATTATTAGATGAGTAACAATTACATTTCTGCTGAAAGTCTAAGTATTATCCAGAACATTATTTGATGATGTATCATCCTACAGGATGTAATACTAAAACTGTCACATACTATATCACACTAGCACCAACTATCATATCACACCTGCATAGGCCTCTCCATCAAGTTCTGATTACTGTCAACAAGAGGTTAGCGATGGAGGGAGAAAGTAAAATTTGCAGAATAATGGCATCTGACATGTCTCTGCAGCTGGCAGAGACATGCAACAGATGAAAAGGTAGCACATAATATAACTTTCATTTCTCAGCAGAGGCATATACTCTACTGTGGAACATTTCAACAACTGCTTATGACTTCTGCTAGATTTTCCTTTTTTCTCCTAAAATGCAATTAAATGCAGGAAGGCTGTGCTATGTTTTGTATAAATGTTTGTGACAATTCGAAATGAACACTTCCTAACTATTCACACTAGAGTGAATTTTTTCCTTCTTGGGCAAAATCACCATTTCTTTTGCATGTTCTGAATTTCCCTGTTTGAAGTTGAAACCTCTTTGCCAAAACATCTCATCTCAATCTCCTAACCTCTTCTGTCTCCTGTTTGCACATTGAAAATGAGATATTTCTGCTTAAGTGTGAGCTAAACAAAGGAAAAAAAAATCCTTTTGTATAAGCCCCAAAGTTGGGGATGCTGGCTGCCTGCAAATTTCCAATTGTACCACTCTTCTTAAGCACAGAACCTCTCCTTGTACTTGCACTTAAATCCCTCCTTGGGATTTAGTAGTAGAGTGAGATGGAGGACTGTAACCTTCCTTTGTTTATGAACTTTCATTTTCTGTTTTTCCTTTTTCCATGGAGAAGATGATGAATCAGAATGAACTGATGCAAAATATAAGAAACTCTTGTAACTCGTTTCCAGAGAATGTCTTATGACTATATATATTTAATATTTACATAGATCTGTAATACAAGCTCTTCATGTCTTCCATGACTTTCCGATTGCCCAACTATTGTTTGGAAGCATAGATAATGAATAACATTTTATCTTTACAATTATTTATAAAGGCATAGAGTTTCTGCAAATGGGTTTGCATTTACGCATGTGAAACATTGTTTTCTTCTTTTTATTTTTTATTTTTTTTTGGATATAGAGTCTCACTCTGTCGCCCAGGCTGGAGTGTAGTGGCATGATCTCGGCTCACTGCAACCTCTGCTTCCCGGGTTCAAGCAATTCCCTACCTCAGTCTCGAGTAGCTGGGATTACAGGCACCCGCAACCATGCCCAGCTAATACTTGTATTTTTAGTAGAGATGGAGTTTTGCCATGTTGACCAGGCTGGTCTTGAACTCCTGACCTCATGATCCACCCACCTCAGCCTCCCAAAGTGCTGGGAATACAGGTGTGAGCCGCCACGCCTGGCCAACATTGTTTCCTTCTTAACTAAAAGTTTGTTGGGAAAAAAATTTAGAATATATCAGATTAAAATAGGACGCTGAATCCTATTTTAAAGTATCAACGACTTTAAAGTATCAATAACTTTGACTTCAAAGTATCTCTGTTGTATAAGGGACTCATATGTGTTTATTCATATCCTGTGTATTAAACATTTGGCAGTGGGGCTTTTCAGTCAACAATTGAACCTATAAAACGACCTATGATTTTATTCAGTACAACATTCAGTAGTCAGACAAGAATGTGTAGATACTTAGTTTTAACTTTTAGCTCAGTCAAGTTTGACATATTTTGGGATGCATAATAAAAGTGTAAAGAGTCTTACTAATTACCATGCGTGAAAAAGTGAAGATTTTGCTAAAGAATATTAAAGTTGCAAATTTGATGTTCTGGCAGGCTGATACCTGCTGCAGTATTCTGTACTGGGTAGGTGCGCAATAAATATTGGCAGGCTGCATTCGAAAAGTAAAAGAGTCATTTCAGTATTTTAAACATGGTTTATATCAAAGCCTTAAATGTACAATTTAATGTTAGGAAGCACTGGTTAATATGCTATTAATATAGGCCATTTTTTTTTGCATGTGATTTTATGCTCTTGAAAAATAAAAGAAAAAAAAAGTGAGACCTTTACCTCAAAGAAGGGCTTCAAACATTACTGGAAGCATTTATGACAAAAGCTTTGATCTCTCTGTACATTCAGTAAATACAAAACATTACTATGTTTTAAGGATGTGCTTATATGCCCACATTATTACTTTAACAAATGTTTTAAACTACATTTTGAAAGTTATTGTTTTGGTAAAGTTCCAAACACATTTCTTCTTAAGTTACCAACACTAAGCCTATGAGCTTCAAAGTTTGATGATTTTGCATATTGCAACGGGTTATGCATGCAAAATCGACTTTGTTTCACAGACATATTGTGTTGTGTTTCAGATGATGGAAGTGCAAGGCAAATAGCTATAAAAATGAATGCACACACCCAGAAACTTTGATATAAGCACTGTTACAGACTAGCTTTGCACATGAGAGCTGAAGTGAGGTTGGAATACAATAGGAAATGCATTATAATATTTATAATATTTCAGTGATGCTGTAATTTTTTTTTTGAGATGGATTCTTGCACTGTTGCCCAGGCTGGAGTGCAATGGCGGGATCTCAGCTCACTGCAACCTCCGTCTCCTGGGTTCAAGCGATTCTCCTGCCTCAGCCTCCAGAGTAGCTGGGATTACAGGTACCCGCCACCATGCCCAGCTAATTTGTTGTATTTTTAGTAGAGACAGGGCTTCACTATGTTGTCCAGGCTGGTCTCAAACTTCTGAGCTCAGGCAATCCATCCGCCTCAGCCTCCCAAAGTGCTGGGATTACAAGCATGAGCTACCACACCCGGCCTGTAATTTCTATTTAGCTCCAGTATGGCTAAATATTTTATACAAGGATGCGATAATGCTTTAGGACATATTCTAGAATATCATTTTACTTCTTCCACAAATGTTGCCTATCACTAGACGCTGTTAGCAGGTGATTTGCTGTACAATGTTGTAGCACTGGTCTGACAGGTAGACATGTGTGGTCATAGATAAACTAAGAAAAATAAATTTATTATTACGTAGTTATCAGTATTGTTGTAGTAAAATGTCCTGAACTATTTAGAACATTGGAGATACAGATCAGGTAGTGGTATATACCAACAAGTGGACATTTGCCTATTAAAAATAAACCCTCAGTTGTATTGACTAAAAGCTGTGTAGAACCAGAAAAGACTTTAGTGATCATCCGATGGTCATTTCCAAATTGTGCTGGGCAGAGTCTTTGTCCCTTATTGTAGGGTGTCAAGGACCGCCAAAGGGCAGGACATGAGAAGAACAAGTATATAGGGTACCAACTATGTTCATTACCCTTCACTGTATATTGGAGGATCTGTGCAAACTTTTGTTTAAGAGAAACGGAGCAAGGGGGGCGGTGGGGAGAGAGAGAGAGAGAAAGAAAGCAAAAGAGAGAGAGAGAGAGAAAGAAAGCAAAAGAGAGAGAGAGAGAGAGAGAGAGAGAAAGAGATATCAATGCTTAAACAAATGAAACCAATTTAAGCCACATTTTTCCTTTTAGAGATGAAATATACAGTGCTTTACAGGAAGGCACAATGATTTTTATTTTCTTTTTTGCTTAATTTTTATTGACATTTTACATTTCAGTTGCTTTATACAGCTTTTGTTGTTTTGAACCTATATGGACTTGAAACAGCACTGGTTGTTGTTAATATAAATATATCACAACACATCAATCTGTTCAATTTTAAGCTATATGACACTTTTAACTTGTTTGTTATTAGGAGTCAGATTGTAAAAAATGTTATACTGTGTTTTTGACATATTAGTTCATTTTATGTGTTTATTCAATCAGTGAACTTTTAAGGAGGGCCTCCTTTTGACAGGTGTTTGGAAATTAACTATAAATTGGAAAACCTACAGGTTAAGTATATGATCATTAGAAATCATTCAAGGATCATGACAGACGTGTCTGCCAAAAAATATGAGGAAAAAAAAGAGAACCGGTACCTAGGAGCAAGTTAGGGTGGGGGAGGGAGTATGAAAAGCTGACTCTTGGTTCAGACATTTTCCATAGGGAGACATTGGTTGGAAATGTGAACAGAACCTGGAATGGCCCAAATATGTAAAGCCAAGGCCTTTTTCTTAGATGTCCTTTGGTGAAGACAGTTCTTGCTGGAACATAAAAATAAGGGAAGAATTTGTTAGAGAGTAGAGGGCTGAAGCCCACCTTCCTGAGAAACTGCTTTCTGCAGCTTCAGCTCCACCTTCGTCTTCATCCTTTCTTTCTCTTTTTATCTTGGACCTTTCTTTCATGCCAGAGGCTAGGGAATTTAGAACAAGGTAGCTGCAATTTTCTTGCAATAAAATGCTGCCGGATATTGATGAACAAACTTGATAACATATGCTTACACAATACTGCAATGTGTGTAATATGAAATGCCATTGGATGAGTGCATGTTATAGTAGTAGATAGTAATAAGTTTTATATAGTTTTTGGTAATTTATGTCTACTTGTCAAAGGAGCTAATGAATCCGGTGTGAAAAAGGAGCTGGTAAGCAGTAAGCATTGGCTAAATTTGCAGTACACGAAGCCACTAGCAGAGCAAAGCTGAACAGAAGGGTTCAGTCAAGGAGCAGAGGCCGGCTGGCCAAAGAATCAGGCAGGAATGCAGCTGTCTTACAGAAGAAAACGGAAGGGCCACATCTTCATTCAGACAATTGACTAGCCAGGAGACAGAAAGGATTACTGTGAAAGGGTCGGATTTGTACGTGTCAAGTAGCATTCTTAGCTAACATTATTATGATTTGGTATATGAACTGCAGTGGGAGAAACATCTCATCCAGAGATTTGAGGTCTTGTGCAATTAAACCAGAATTAAATGTCTTGTGTGTGCTTTTTGGCTTCCTCTCCCTAACCTGTTCCCACTTACATACATTTGTTTTCCTTTTTTTTTCTTGGCTTATTTCTGTTAAACTTGTCATAGCTCCCATTTGAAGTTCTGGTATTTCCCTTTGCCTCATCTTCTACTTCTGTCACTTGCATGATGTGTTGATTTAAATACCCATCTGCTGACTTTTATCACCACCCGTTCTCAACCCAATTCTGTGCCTGAGAGATTGTAGGTTTGCCATTTTCGTGTTCCAGAAACACTTGGGGCAATAAAGTGAGCACACTGGTTGAACTAGACAGGACAGTCCTGACGCAAAGCTGCCTGCTCCTCTCCTTTATCTTGCTAAGGCAGGACCCACCTTCCTCTCTCTTGCTTGGTATTCTTTGGACAATGCTTGTATTTATGTGGCTTTGCAGAGGACTTAATGCTGCCTTTCATATTGGAAATATGTGACATTATGGCATCCAACCTTAGCTGTTGGTATTTTCCACAGTTCTAGTAAATTTGACTTTTTATTCCCCTGAAGCCAAATTATTTCATGATAGATCTAAATATAAATTAAGGGATTCTACCACACAAAACATTTAGATAAATGAGTTTCCCATGATATTAACTTACTTGGGCTCAATGAAGCAGGAAACACAATAGTGGTAGGAAAACCGTTTTCATGTGGCAGAAAGGGACTGAACTTGGAAAGAGCACCTTTGAGTTTGATTCCAGGCTTGGCTGAATTTCTGACAATTGGACCTCAGGTTAAGTAAGGATAAGTAAGTTGTCTCTTGAAGCTTAAGTTTCCCTAGCCCCCATCTCGCTGATTTTAAGTAATAATTAAATGCTAGGAACAATGTAAAAGTGTCTAAACACATAACACATGTAAGCACTTGATGCCCATTTATTAAGAAAACAAAATGTTGATAATCAACTGGGAAGCAACACTGCATAAGTGGAGTGTCTTCCAAAATGATGCAAATCATCGATGTCTCTTGCTAAATCTCACTAGTAGAATGTCATAGGTTGTAAAATAAAAAATATAAATGAAAGACTATGTGAGCTTATTGGATCCTAACATCTCAAGTGTGATGGAGATATTTGAGTACAGCCTACAAGGTCCAGATGAGATAAATGTATCACTGGAGAGAAGAAAGGAAGTTTGGAAATACAGAGCCATGAGAGATTTTGCCATAGGCTAATGCATCTACTATATAATTTTTGCCCTTCAGATCATCACCCTTTCAGAATTTTATAGCACATCTTAATTCTTTACGAACTTATCCCCAAAATCTGTACTTAAATCTTTGGTATTGTATATTTGGGAAGTAATTCTCATGACTTTGATTAAAAAGTAATGTTTACTTAAAAATTAGATGTATCATTGCAGAATAACATTTGGTAAGTGAAGTTATTAAAACAAATTAAAATTTTAATGATCTCCATAATTTTATTACACAAAGTTTTAAAATAGAGTATGAGCCTTCTACTAGTAGAGGCTCTGAGAGAGAGGAAAAATTGTTTGTTTAAAGAGATGATGCTTGGAAATTTTCACCAATTTAGATATATTTATAAAACCAACTTGTGAATGATTTCCATATGTATGTCCCTATAGTTTTTATTTTTGTCTGCTTATTACATTGTCATAGGTGGATGAAAGCACCTTGATTTTATAGCTCCCTTTCTAAAGAAGCTCATGTTATGTAGGTTAAAGAACATGTTTAATAAATATTCTTTAATGTGCTCAAATGCTGTTTTAGAGAAGCCTTCAGTTATTTAACTGATATTTAAGTCCATTATTTTTAGAACTATATTTTTTTTTAGAAAGAAAGAAAAGAAAAAAGAGAGAAAGAGAGAAAGAAGGAAAAAAAAGAGAATGAAAGAAAGGGAGAAAGAAGAAGAAAAAGAGGGAGAGAAAACGGGAATCTTGCTCTATTTCCCAGGCTAGAATACATTCTAAAAATGGGTATTGAAAACCTCTTTTATACTAATAATTGTATTATAGAATGGAGACAGGAAGGAATAAGGGAGGAAAATAACAAACAAACAGCCAACCAATATTTCATTTATACCAATGAAATGCTATGCAATTGCTGGGGAGTAATTTACTTCCAATTATGTGGTCACTTTTAGAATAGATGTGATGTGTTACTGAAAAAAAATATATGTTTTGTAGATTTGGAGTAGAGAGTTCTGTAAATGTTTATTAAGTTTACTTGTTCCGGATCTGAGTTCAAGTCCCAGGTATCCTTGTTAACCTTCTGTCTCATTGATCTGTCCAGTATTGACAATGTAGTGTTAAAGTCTCCCACTATTATTGTGTGGGAGTCCAACTCTCTTTGTAAGTCACCATTAAGTTGCCCTGTGTATCTGGGTGCTCCTGTATTGGGTACACATAGACTTAGGGTCATGGGCTCTTCCCATTACATTGATCCTTCTACCATTATGCAATGTCCTTCTTGTCTCTTTTGGTCTCTGTTACTTTAAAGTCTATTTTATTAGAGGCGAGAATTGCAACTCCTACTTACTTTTTTTTTTTTTTCTCTCCGTTTGGTTGGAAAATCTTCCTCCATCCCTTTGTTTTGAGTCTCTGTATATCCTTGCATGTGAGATGGGTATGGATGCAGCTTACCGATGGGTTTTTTGGAATGACTGATACTGGTTGTTCCTTTCTATATATAGTGCTTCTTTCAGAAGCTCTTGTGAAGCAGGCCTGGTGGTAATGAAATCTCTGAGTACTTGCTTGTTCATAAAAAGTTTTATTTTTCCTTCACTTATGAAACTTAGTTTGGCTGGATATGAAATTCTGGGCTGAAAGTTTTTTTCTTTAAGGATGTTGAATATTGGCCCCCACTCTCTTCTGGCTTGTAGGGTTTCTGCTGAGAGATCTGCTGTGAGTCTGATAGGCTTCCCCTTGTGAGTAGCCTGACCTTTCTCTCTGGCTGCCCTTAGTATTTTCTCCTTCATTTCAACCCTGGTGAATCTAATGATTATGTGCCTTGAGGTTGCTCTTTTTGAGGAGTATCTTTGTGGTGTTCTCTGTATTACCTGGAGGTGAGTGTTGTCCTGCCTTGCTAGGTTGGGAAAGTTTTCCTGGCTAATATCCTGAAGAATATTTTCCAGCTTGAATTCATTCTCTTCGTCACATTCAGGTACACCTATCAAACGTAGATTAGGTCTTTTCACATAGTCCCATATTTCTTGGAGACTTTGCTCATTCCTTTTTACCCTTTTTTCTCTAATCTTGTCTTCTCGTTTTATTTCGTTAAGTTGGTCTTCGACCTCTGAAATCCTTTCTTCTGCTTGATCAATTCGACTGTTAAAACT
>PVKV010013376.1:0-18178 GCA_004027835.1 Alouatta palliata | reverse complement strand
CAAGTCCTCGTATTGTTTTTCAGCACTATTAGTTCACTTATATTTCTCTCTAAATTGTCTATTCTCATTAGCATTTTGTCAAACCTTTTTTCAAGGTTCTTAGTTTCTTTGCATTGGGTTAGAACATGTTCTTTTAGCTCACGGAAGTTTCTTATTATCTACCTTCTGAAGCCTGATTCTGTCAATTCCTCACATTCATTCTCCATCAGGCTTTGTTCCCTTGGTGATGAGGAACTGCAATCCTCTGTTGGAGGAGAGGCATTCTGATTTTGGGTGTTTTCAGCCTTTTTGCACTGGTTTCTTCCCATCTTTGTGGATTTATCCACCTGTTGTCTGTGTAATTGCTGACTTTCAGATTAGGTCTCTGAGTGGATGTCCAGCTTGTTGGTGATAAAGTTTTTTCTGTTTCTTAGTTTTCCTTCAGCAGACGCCCCTCCCCAACAGAGCTGGACCTTCCTGGGTTCAGCTATGTTTGCTGTGAAACGCTCAATCCTCAGCAGTTCCAATTGCTGTTTTTTTTGTGTGTGGGTGGCGGGGGGCAGACCAGCCGTCCCCTGAGGCAACCCACTACGCCCGCTGAAACAGCGGTGTTGAGATTCATGGCACTTTTCTGCCCGGGAATCTCCCCATCTGGTTCCCTGCTTCAGTCCCCTTTTCAATCAGCTGAATGGAAGACTCTGCCTTCCTGGAGCTCCGAACACCAACCAAAAGGGCACTCAGTCCTGCATACTCCGAACTGAGAACTGCTGCGCCAGGGCACCGGCAAAAGGGATGCGCCAGCCAAAAGAGTCACGCTGGCGACCTGTGGGGCTCCTCCACCGGGAATGTCCTGGTCCGTGGGCAACAAAAATTCGTCTGAAAATGTGGCATCCACTCAGTCTCTGCGCTTTCACAGGGAGCTACAATCTTGAGCTGCTGCTCATCGACCGTCTTTGATCTCTCTCCAGAACTATTTTAATGAAATGTTTCAAATGTTGAAGTAGTGTGCTTCTGAAAGGAGGTATTTTATGGAATTATTCATGTTGATGTTCTTTATCAAAAGATTATTCCATTGACTTCAGACAATAGAGCATGTCTTGTGATTGTTTTCTAGTAAAACCATTAACAGAACAGCTCTCAGCTCTCACTGACCTTACTTAAGATAAACGACACATAAGTGAGGTGGTTAACTGAGGCCAAGAATTCAGAAAATGTCTTGCTAAATAAAAAGGTATTTTCTCAGTGAAAATGAGTGGGCATACAACAGAATCAACATGTGGACACGGGTGTCATTAACTTTCTTTAAGAACTGAAGAAGGGGTATTTTGTTCTGTGCCTAGTTTCTCTATGAAGACATAGTAGAACCACTGTGTTTTGGTTCAATGTAAGATATTTCTTGTCTATAGTTGTTTTTCTCTTTAGTGAGCTCATAAAATTTTGAGCAAGAAATTTTGCTTTTGTGAGCCTGTCCTTTGAATTACAGGAGATTTGGTACCACTGTTTTCTTATGGCAGCCCAACAGACTCACATAAGTTTCGGTACTGAAAGGAGGGATGTGGCTATACTTAAAAATGTGAAAGTAGCTTTGGAACTGAGTGATGGGCAGAGGCTGGAAGTGTTTTAAGGCTCATGCTGGAAAAATCCACGGTTGCCACAAAGGAACAGTAGATAAAAGTACAGATGTGCAGCACTGTTCACTATAGCAAAGACATGGAACCAACCCAATGCCTGTCAGTGATAGACTGGATGAAGAAAATATATTTATATGCCACGGAATACTATGCAGCCATAAAAATGAATGAGATCATGTTTCTTGCAGGGACATGGCTGTAGCTGGAACCATTATCCTCAGCAGACTAGCACAGGAACAAAAAACCAAGCAACCCATGTTCTCACTCATAAGTGGGAGCTGAACAATGAGAACACATGGACACAGGGAGGGGAATAACACACACTGGGGCCTTTTGGGGGGTGAGGGCGGCAAGGAGAGAAAGATTTTCAGGACAAATGGCTGATGCATGCAGAGATTCATACCTAGGTGATGGGCTGATAGGTGCAGCAAACCACCATGGCACACATTTACCTATGTAACAAACCTGCACATTCTGCGCATGTATCCCAGAACATAAGGTAAAATTAAAAAAAAAAAAAGGAAGGTGAAAGATCATTCTGTTGAAGTCTTAGACAGAAATGAGAAATAAGTTATAGGAAACAGGAGAAAAGTCAACTCTTGTTACAAAATGGCAAAGACCTTGGTTAAATTGTGTTCTGCTGTGTTGTGAAAGGTAGAACTTGCAAATGATAAAATTATATATTGAGCAGATGAGATTTCTAAGTAAGTTATTGGAGGTTTGTCTTAGCTCCTCCTTACTGCTTATTGTAAAATGCAAAGGATAGAGGTGACTTGAAGATGCAACTGTTAACCAAAAATGAGTGAGAATTTGGACATTTGGAAAATCCTTAGGCAGCCATAGAGCAAAAAATGAGCAGTTTGTTCAGAAAAGAACACTAAGAGTGCAGCAAACAACTGTTTGATGGTGAGACTCATGGCAGCCTGAGCAGACTAATATGGCCATAAACACATGTATGCACCTTATAATTTAAATTCTTTTAATTTCTTGGAATCCATGCTCCTTCATTTCCTGAACTATAATGTTATCATTGCCTCTAGTATTTTTCTTTTTGGAAATCTTCTCTTAATCCTTCAGCGGTGATTGTGATTTCTCTCGTGTGAAGATTGTTATTAACTGACAAGTTATGTATTCATCAATAAACTATTTATTCATTGATTCGTCAAGTGTATATTTCATCCTTTTTTTGTCAGCCACTGAGACAGACGTTTTACCTTCAGTCCTCACACAGCCCATCAAGGTATTCTGTATTCTGAATAGCTATAGACACATAGCTATTCAGACATAAAAGCCAAGGATCTAACTCATAATCATTGGAAAATAAAAATTTCTCCTCTTTCTACTTTTGAAGACAGATGAAGGAAGAAGAAAAGTAAGGCTGACACTTCTGCATTTTAGCCAGGACTTCTGTCTGCTCTGTGTGAAACTTGTGGATTTTTATTAATGCAAAGCCAGGCCTGAATGGAATGTTAAATTTTCTGCCTAATAAAATGCAGGGAATGCGGGTTCTTGGAAGGATCTAAAGGGAAATAACTTAGGAGAATGAAAATCTGAGAATATTCATTTGAGGGGAGTTAGGGAAGGACTCAAATAACACAGTAAGGAGGAGTCTAGAACCTACAAAAAATGTGAGGAATTCTCATAGTAAATGAAGGACTTGCAGTGGGAGAGATGTCTGCTTTTCAATTTTGAGTTGTTTGTGTTGCTGTCGTTTTAAACCTGTGAATCACTTCAAACACTGTATGAATGGTTTACCCAGAGATCAAGGAATATGGACTTTTTCCTTTCGAGAATTAATACAAAGCAGAAAATGGAGCAAAGGGTTGTCTGTCATCTTGGATCCATGTGACATTTTCATGGAGACAGCTGATATGGTTTATCAGAATCAGGGCATTGGAACCAGAAGGGCATTGCGTGTGGAAGCTTTGGGACTGTAGCAGTTGTTAGGGCTGATGTAACAAAGTACCACAGAATAGGAAATGCAAACAACAGAAAGTTATTGTCTCAGAGTTCTGGAGGCTATAGAAGTCCAAGACCAAGGTGTTGGCAGAGTTCGTTCCTTCCAAGAACTGAGAGAGAAAGATCGGTTCCAGGCCTCTTTCCCTGAGCTGCAGATGGCTCTCTTCTCCCTGTGTTTTCCATTAATCTCCCCTCTCTATGTGTCTGTATACAAATATGCTCTTCTATTGGGACACAAGTCACATTGGATTAGGGGCCCAACCGTAATGACCTCGCTTTACCTTAACTATCTCTTTACAAAATTCTGTTTCCAAATAAGGTTGCATCTTGAGGCACCAGGGATTTGGATTTCAGCATATAAATTGTGCAGGTACCCAACTCAGCCTATAGTAGAGAATTACAAATATCTTGAGATTGCTTTTCCTGTAGGAGATCAGAGAAAAATATTGATCCAATGTCTAGTCTCAAAAGATAAAGTGGCTTCCACACGTCTTGTTGCACAATCATTTTAAAGATTTACAAAATGCCATTTAGTGAAATTAATTATATGTGACCTAAGACTCACAGTTTATAACCTAAGACTATACATAAACTACGACTTAGCTTTGAAACTAGGTAAGGCAAAGTCTAATGCCTAACTTTGTCTAATCTTGTGGCAAAGCTAAGATTCAAACCCAGGTCTCTGATTCTAAAACTGCCAAATCTGTAATTCTGCCTCTAAGTCATACTCATAAAAAAAATCCAGTGTATGCATTTTAGTATGTTTAAGCAACATTTACAACCATTATTAAAAGCTAATATATCCTCCAGTTAAAGTCTTTGAATCAGGAACAAATTACAGTAAGAAGCAATATCATCCTTAGTAATTTCTAGCAATAGTTTTGATCTCATAAAAAGTAAAGAGATTTTATGAAAAAGAAAGGGAGCACTCTGTGAGTAGATAGATGTCTTTAATGTTCATTCATTGCTAAAAGTATGATACCACTTTGAATGTATGGCTTAAGACACATTTTAAAAATTTCAAAGAAGCAATGTTCTTATTATATTCATTTTCGTCTTAGCATTGACATTTATTGAAAATGTTATAACAAAACTTACTGATGATAATATAAAGAGAACTGGTACATTTCCAAATCACATTTATTTTCTACTAGCATTGTAAAGTTCTGTTAGCTCGATTACAAATAACAGAAAATCCTATTATAAGCCATGGTTTAAAATTATAATCTATTAAGAGACAAATGAATGTAAATACACTATTATCAGGAACTTTATTTTCAGGGAATTTACTTCGTGAACAATAGTTCTTATACTGAGTTACCTGGAATTCTAGTAAACTTTAAGATCTGAAGGCTTTAAGAGATTCTGTGGTCAATTATGCTTGGGAAGTAAACGAATGGAGTTAAAAGGATTTCTTCACCGTAGAACTTATCAGAGGCCAAATTAAGTCACATTTTAAAAGTCTCCAAAAGAGTAATATGATATAGCGCATGTTGCAAATAGATACATTCATAAAACTCATACAGTGAGGGTCATGCCCCAAGGAGAAGATTTTTTTTAGAATACTCCTTAAAAAATGATTCTGAACACATTACAAAGTAGTTTCAGAATCAGTTCACTTCAAGAAGTGTTTATTAAGGGCTCTTTGCATTCACAATATCAGGCTTGGTGTTAGAAGTTTTAGTTTGAGAATAAGGTACAAATATTATGCATACAAACATAAATAAGATAGGGTATCATTAGTGGTTTATCGGTGTTTGAAGATGTTTGAAGGTTTAGTTTGAATTTTATACATACAAACATAAATAAGACAGGTTATGTTTATCAATAGAGGTTTATTCTCTAATGGAATCATTTACTCCTGTACAGTACATTATTAAGCAGCAATTATGAGCAGTTAAATGTCTTATATCTGCTATACTCATAGTATAGTACATTGAAAATCATTGTTCACAGTGATTGTCTTCAATCAAGGAAGAATGATAATACAAGAGGTAAAACTATTTCTGGTGTAATTTTAACATTAAATGAACATTATTTCAAGTGATTTGTTTTGTTCTGATTAAAGCAATAGAAAAAGCCAGCTAAAATGTTTATGGTTTACTAACCTATAATCACATGCATTTATAAAAAATAATGTGATATGCAAACATTTATTCATAGAAAATATTAAAAGAGAATTTATATATGGAGATTATGATGTGTCAATTCAAATATTCATGACGTTGAACACAAATTTTCTACATATTTTGGGGACATCATAGCTTACTGCAGAATATTCATTTTAGAGTTATCAAATAAAATTCTGTTAGGTAATTTGCTCCAAAAAAAATGTTCTCAGGCTGGTCTCATAACAAATTTCCCATAGCTTTTAGCTAATGAAGCATTAATGATTTTCTACTGATTTGCATTATTTTGAAAGTCAGAAGTATTTATGAACATTTGTAAGGATGCCTTTTACATCTAGGAATTCTTGTAACAATGTAGTCGTTATAATTAGGGCTGTACTTGAACTTGGTGCAAGGAAGAGGAACTGAAATACAGGAAATCAAACCTGAGAGGCATAAAGCAGCCAGGCAGAGCAAAAAGCATGGCTGAGAAATCCTTGAAGCAAGAGCATTCACTCGAGAAATGAGAGAAACAGATGGTGTCTAACTTGACTGCAAAGACTTTGGGAGGTGCCGTGATACGGTGGCAAAGATCAAGGGTTTGAGATCCAAACAGCCTGAGTTTGTGTCCTGTGTCTACCACCCACTACATTTATGGACTTGGTCAAATCATTTCATTTGTCCAAGTATAAAAGGTCCTTATCTGACAAGTGAGAGCAGTTATCTTTACTCTGTAGGGTTGGAAAGGGAAGCAAGGACGAATGTGTGCTTGGCATTCAGCAGAGACCGGTCCGTTGGACTCTGCACTGTTATATCTACTGTGGTATCTCTAAACATGAGCCGACTCTTGATTCAGAATTAAAATATTATGCATTTTCCTACACAAGAAGCAGTTTTTATTACCCATAAAACAGTTCTAAATATCCCACAGGAAAGTTTGGAGAGAAGCATTTTTGTCTCTAAAAGTTAGAATGGGTTTTTACCTCTAAATCAGAACAGAGATTACTTAAACTTAGTAGGAAATTTTCTATATACTTCCTACTTGAAATTTTACTTTGTATATACTATTTCCTATAAATATGGACATTATCTCTCCATTTTTGTTGTTCATAGAGGTTATCCATTGTCCTGTTTGTACTTAACAAAACTGAAATTTTGTAAAGGGGGAATAAATCCTGTTCTCTACACAAGCAATCCAAAAACTGAATGCCTAGATGTATAGTACAAATATGCTCTATTGCTTAGAGGCAGAACCAGATAAGATCTAGCCAAGATTTTTATTAACTAGCTTCATTAATTTGTGCATTCCTTGGAAAGCCGTATAGATAGCAAACCAAGAGTCAATTAAAGTCTACTCAAGCCACGTGAAATGATCTGTCAGTCTGGGATCACCTCTTCATTTCTGTGCATTTCTCAGGCCTTGTAAGCAGCTTGTGAAAATCTTGTCTGACTGACAGCTATGAAGTGTCAAAGGTATTAATAAGTATACTATCATGAAGCTGCCAGCAGACCCTGTGTAAAAGATTGAAAACCCAGTTTTGCATCTACTAATTAAAGGGCATACTTTGTTTTAAAATTGACTTTGGCTAAAAGCATGTAAAGTACTTTAAACTAGTAAGACATGAGAGGTGAGTCCACTCTTCACATCATGCCAATATGTAATACGCAGTTTAGCACTCAGCATCTTAGGAAACTCTGGCCTTTATGAACGCACAAAAATTTAATGTTCACACAGTCAGCTCAGTTTGAAATATATCTATTATTCAAAAGTTTCAAGCAGAACACAGTTTTTTTTTTTCGTATCTATGGATATCAGGGCAAATATATATTTGATGCCTGAATTACTTGAATAAAATACCTACTATTTTCTATTTTTCTGTGAGCACATAGACATCTCGGAAATCACATTTTTACATACCCACTCACATACCCACACACTATTGTCTGAATCAGTTTTCAGCAATTCTATTGAGAAAACAACCACTGGCATGGAGCCATTGTAATATATATTTGAATGAAGCTCATAAGAAATGAGGATTTGGGTCAAACTCCTAAGGGAGATATAAAGAGAACAGTAGAATGACAGCATCCTTGTACTTAGCAGAGTGGATAAAAACGTGCATAAATTTTCAGCAAAACTATTTTCAGTTTGCACTGTAATATTTTCTCAGATTATTTATTTTTATTGCACCATGTATTAGACTTACAATAGGGTTCTGTAACCAAGACGAGGTAATGGACAGTGTCTGAGGAAATGGATAATGAAGATGAAGGTAACACACAGGTGCACTCATGCAATTGAACCATTTATTACGTTTATTAACTTTTTTATTGCATTCGCCCATACAAAAGCTACATTGAAATGAGGGGAAAGTTCTGGTGCAAGCCAAAAGCAAAGAAATGAAATGTTAAGGATGCACTTTTATTTTTGAATTGCCCCATTGGAGAGTATATATAGACATAAAACACAAATTTTATTTCTCTAAAATGAAAGAGGGGACTGGGAAATTGAATGAAATTACCTCCACAAAAGATGAAGTCTATTCTTGAATTGTACAAAACTGAGCTACAGCTTATCTCATTTTAAAATAAATAATGTGGTATATTTATGCTTGATGTGTGAGATCCATTTCAAGGAGCCCTATTTTGTTTATTTTATTAATTTAAACAAAGTGTCAGGAATAATTTTCTAAACGGCCTTTTGGCCTAAATCAGGGCTCTGCAATGTACCACAGAGGCCAAAATGACAGAAAAGGTGATTTTGAGTGGCAGGGCCAGGGTGGCCTTAGGCAAAATATTGAAAAAGGTAGAGATCGTTGTTCCCCCTCAAGCAACCCCATTAGCACAATGCTTCTCTGTTCAGGAAGCTGCCTGACCTCAACCCCAGGCCCTTATCCCAGATTCCAGGCAAGCCTCTCTAAAACTTCAGAAGTTCTTGAACCAGTACAGGTTGAACTGAAGCCTTTTGCTAGCAAGAAGGTGCCTGCATCTCAAATCTTCCTCACCTAAAAGCATCTTCCTGATGCCCATTTCAAATCCTGACTTGAATATTGAATCCTTTACCTACATCTGAATAAATGAAAATTAAACACAGTGTCTCTAAAAATGAGCCAACTCTTGGTTCAGAATTAAAATATGATGCATTTTCCTAAGGTGTACTTCAAGTATTGTGGTCTGAGTCTAGTAAGACATGATAGGTGAGTCCATTCTTCATATCATACCTATACATGGTATGCAATTTAGCAATCAGCATTATAGAAAACTCTGACCTTTATAAACACACAGAAATTTAAAGTTCACACAGTCAGCTCAGTTTGAAAGTATATCTATTACTCAGAAGTTTCAAGCAGAACACAGTTTTTTCAAATCTATAGATATCAGGGCAAATACATATTTGGTGCCTGGATTACATAAATAAAATACAGTTTTATTTTATTTAAGTAAATTGTTGTATTCGTCCGTGGCACAATGGACGAGCTGAAAAGTCAGTACTTCCTCTGGGAGGACCTATGGAGTGATTTCCACATAGCAGTCGTTCTGTGAATTCAATCTCTTCAAGTTCTGTGATCATCTCTGGGAGAAGTTATATTGAGCTCCTCCTCAAGTCAGTCTACTGCAGTTGATTCCAGGTACTCAATAACTGTAGCATGGTATTTACAACTACTGTGGGTTCTTGATACATTTTTTTCATGTAATTTTAAAAGTTTTTTTCTGGTTTTCTTTTTTCCTGAAATAATTGGTTGCATGTCAACATCATTTAGTACATATATAATATGCACAAATTCATCTTGACACAATTGTTTTTATAGGAAGGACCTTTTCTGTGTACTTGTAGCTGATCCTGTGCCTTGGAAAACCAGCTCGTCCATGTCCACAGGTTTACCAGTCATCTCTTCTAATTCTAAAACTGCAAGCGGTATCCCTCATACAAATTTTATTCTTTATTTCTAAACACTTACCAAGCTTTCCCACATGCATAGTAAAGAATTTCTCTTTCATTACTTTTTTAACTTTTGTATTTTTTCTGTAAAATATTGTTTATATCTTCTTTACTTTCTTAATTTTGAGTAGACAAAGGTAGAAAAACAACCGTTTGTTACAGACTCTAGCTAAGTGGCTGGCCTAAAGACCCCGACGTTAAGAATGGAGGTACAAAGTTTATAATCAATGAAAAGGGACCAATTTCCATTTCTATATTCATGCATTCTTTAATGTTTCATAGTAAAGGTAAAATGAAAAGCCTAAAATGCAAGGCTTTTGTGGGTGGTTTCATGGTGGTTTGCTAATTGCGGTTTGAAAACTGGCACTCTCATCAGTTCAGGACCAGTTTATAGGTCTTTGTGGGATTGTTAAAACAAATTTCATTACCCTTTCATCAGGACACAGTTGTCAGTTGAATTCAGTAAGGGTCTGGCCAATGAGTCGCTCACAGTCTCTGGATCATCACAGACGTAGTTGGTTAGGACGGTTGGTGTGAAACATGCCTCCCTGTTATCTTCTAGGCGGTGTTGCCTGATGCTAGAAAGGCATGGTAAAAAAATGAATAAATAAGTGAAAAAGAATGTAATACCAAATTGTTGAATCTAAAATATCTCATATCATATAAGTTATTTTCCTGATTTCTGAAAAAAACAATGCATTGCAAGTGCCTGAAAAATACAAAAAATAGAGAAAATGCATCAACTCCATCTGTTATGCTACTTCCATTGATGACTATTGTTGTCACAGCATTGTATATCTTTCAGTTTATATACATAGAAACATATTGATGCATCATTTATACATATTTTTCTTTTACAAAATTGGAAAAGTAGTGCATACTGTTTTATCATTTTTTTTTTAAACGGAGTCTCGCTTTGTCACCCAGACTGGAGTACAGTGGTGCAATCTCAGCTCACTACAACCTCCACCTCCAAGGTTCAAGCGATTCTTCTGCTTCAGCCTCCTGAGTAGCTGGGACTATAGGAGCCTGCCACTACACCCAGCTAACTTTTGTATTTTAATAGGGTTTCACCATGTTGGTCAGGCTGGTCTCGAACTCCTGACCTCAAGTGATCCAGCTGCCTTGGCCTCCCAGAGTGTTGGGATTACAGGCATGAGCCACCATGCCCAGCCTTGTTTTACATCTATGCTAGTTTATCTATATACTTTAGACACTTCAACATATGGTTAAATACTTGGCAGCAAGACTTTTAATGGCTACACAATATTCCAGATCATGAGTTCATAAACTATAGCCCATGAGCCTACCCAGCCTGCCACCTGTTTTAGTAAGGCCTATAGACTAAGAGTGATTCTTAGAGATGAATATTTGCAGTTGATTTGTTAAGGAACACTAAATTTGAAACTTAATTGAACAAAATGCTATCCCCCCCCCAAGAAAAAGAATCACTCCATTCTTTCATTGATAGACCTGTGGTATTAATAGTAAGAATTCTGAAGACGCTCCTCACCACCATTCCAAGTTTCGGGTTATTCAATCAAACACTATTGTAGGCACTACCGGCAAGGATCTTTGCAGATGGAATTAAAGATACTAAGCTGACCTTAAGACAGGGACATTATCCTGGGTTATTCAAGTGGAGCAGATGTCATCATGAGAGCTTTTCAAAGCAGAGGAGTCGTTCAGACACAAGCATGGAAGAGGAGACAGGAGAAGTGAGCAGAAGGGGAGGGCAGAGAGATTTGAAAGCACGAGAGGGACTCAGCTTCTGCTGCTGACTTTGAGGATGGAGGAAGAGGCTTGTGAGTCTCTAAAAGCTAAAATGACTCCAGACTGGCCTGCAGCTGGCAGGAGAATGGGGGCTTCAGTCCTACAATCACAATGAAGTAAATTATATTAAAAGCCATAATGATATGAAAGCAGATTCCCCACTAGAGGTTCAGGAAGGGAACACAGCCATGCTGACCCCTTGAGGTCTTGATGTCTGCCTTATAAAACCCAATGCAAAGAAACAGCTGAGACACATGGTACTCTCCGTACCTTCTGGACCTACATGAAGGTGAAAAAATAAACAGGTGTTGTTGTAAGGCATTAATTCAAGGTAACTTCTTACAGCAGCAATAGAAAACTAATATAAAACCCATATTTTTTCAAAAAATGCTTGATTATTATATTTTCAGTTTTATTAAATATATGTGCAAAATTGCTATTTTGTTGCATAATAGAACTATCTACAGAACTAATCATAATTTCCTTTTGACACAAAAGCCTAAATGATTTGTTACCTGGTTCTTTATAGAACTCTTGCCAACTCCTGCTCTAGTTTATATTTTTTCAACAATATGTGTAATGGTTCTGTTATTCCTAAAATGTTAATTTCCCAGTCTTCCATGTCTCATTCTAGTTTGTTGCACTTGGATTTCTCTTATGACAAAAACATCAAAAATCCTATGCAGTCAACTCAGGTGATGTTTCAGGGACACACTGACTCACAGAAATAATCTAGCATTTTGGGGTATTGTTGCTGTGTTTTTGTGAAACATGTAGGCTTAACAAGGTTGCCAAGATAAGATATATTATCAGGTTGACTAGTACTAACTTCAAAGTTGAGATGGTCTATGGGTAACTGGTTAAGTTAACACCAATGACACCTTTCCTAGTTGTACAAATAGTCTCAGATCAGCTCTTCAGTCAGACGTTGTGGACACTTTAAGGTGGCTTAGAGTAATAATGTAACTTTGGGGAAAAACATATCTTAGATAAGAATTTATTCTGCTTCTTAAAATGATAAAACAGAACAATTCATATAACACATAACTGAGTATTTTAATTAATATAAATTTGAGAAAGTAAAATATGTTGGATCAAAATCAAAGACAAGTAACTAAAAATACAAAAAAGACAGCAAGTAAAGGAAAAACTCAAGAAATATTAATTTTTTAATATGTTTAGCCAATTAGAAAAGTAACAGTTTCACAAACAACTTGAAAAATCTAATTTTTAGAATTATGTATTTATAATTTTTCAAGTATGATATCATACGATTGAATGTATGTTTGTTCTTGCTATCAAAGAAACATAAAACAACTTTTGGAAACTTTTAATTAATTTACTAAGTTAACAAAGAGGCAAACACATAAATTTTCAGAAGAAATAATGAAGGTTTTCTGTGCAGAAATGCAGTTGGTGGCATGCTCATGCACTCAGATACTTAAATATAGCATAAAAATTTCACTATTTGTAAAACAGTGTTTCACTATATATCAATAACCACAAAAATATGCGTAACAACGACTCAGCTATATCATGTTTAAGATATTTTCATACATTATTTTGCAAAAATCAGTCAAAAAGAAAAGTTAGAGAACAGTCAGTAAATGTTGATAACAGCATTATCTCTGTCTGAAGATGACCAGATATCTAGGCTGAAGGATGAAGTGTTCCTTATACAAGTTTTGACTAAATAAAATTATGTGTTGAAATTATATTGACTTAGATATAAGATTATTTTAACCAAATACTCTTTAGATCCAACAATAAATCTAAAATCTTATCAAGCAAATTTAATAGTAACACAATTTTATTATTATAATTTCACTCCTAAAATTCTTAGAAACTTCCTGAATAATCTACACTGTTGGTCATTAATTTCTTCTAGAATCCAATATATTAAAATATTTTCATCAATGTTGATGCTCACTCTTAGTCAAGGTCAATGGTAAAGAAAAATTAGGGCTGGCTGGGGGCGGGTAATACTTTTTCTACTACCTACATTTTACTTTTACATATATTTTATATGTTGACTAAAGATACTTTATTATGGATTTTATTATTTTATTTTGCAGTTTTTCATTGTTATAAATCTTCAGATATCAAATACATTTTATTGACTAACCCACTATGTGAAAATTACACAAAAAATGTTTTTTCATGACTCGTATCCTGAATAGAATTTAATAAATAAAAATTCAATGTAGTTCTTCAAATTTTTTTAGTGAAATATTGTAAATGTTACCACCCCAAATAATCTTACAATAATAAAAATTATGATAGAAACTAAAATCTATCAAACTACTTTGTATTGTACTTTAATTTTTTTGCAAACACCTCTTGCCTCAAAAATTCCTAAACTTATCTTTCTAACATAGCTTCACAACTTTCATATTACCTGTTAGTCTTTACCTCATTTATTTAATTAGTTGAAATCTTTAAAATTCGTTTGTGTATATAAAATTAACAGCTTTCACATAAGCACTAATTACTGTAACATTTTAAACTTACAAAAATAATTATACATTTAAACTGCTAAACTGAAAGGCTTTCGACTTGTAAAGCCCATTAAAAGGTATTCACTCCAAGCCGGTAGAACCTTCATGTCCATTGATGTAACTGTGTTGCTGTTAACACCACATCCAGTGGGATACCTTAGTCTTGTTACTGACATTGAGAGCCTCACTGGATATGATGGTGCCAGAGAGGAAAAAGCAGCGGACGTTTGGCAATTGGATTTTCCAGGCTGAGGCTAAGGAGAGGGTGGCCAGCGGATGAAGGCTGATGTTGAAATCTCTAGCACTTTCAGGGCACGAGAAACCACACCTGCCTATTTTAAATAAAAATAAGGTTACTCACAGGACTTATAGAAGAGATGTGACCAGTCTTGGAAAATGATCAGGAACCAAGTTAACTCCAAAGTCCAGGTAAGAAAAATCCTAATGAGTGTCGTGGAGCAAGAACTGTCCTTTTCCATGTGGCACCAAATCCTCAGTGAATTGCACATATCTCACTATCATCCCTGACTTTGCATAACTAACTTAAGATCCAAAACCCAAAGACATAGTGATTAACAAAGTCTCAGGGTTAAAGGAACCAGGCTCTTAAGTTGGGTCCTTTCAACTCCTAGAATCTTCTAGAAATTGCCTTAGAACTAACTTCCGATAGTGAGAGAAAGGAAATTTCCCACAGGGATATTGGGAAACCATTAAGAAGTATTATATTATTCTATGATCCATTTGTTTTGTTGTTCTATCTAATGTGTTGCAGATAGATAGGGCAATGAATGAAAAGACCGAATTTCTGCTGTAATGGAATTAACATTGGGGTGGAAGATAAAATCAATAAACTACATCTATGTTATAATATCCCATATAGATAAATGATAGGAAGAACAATGAGGCACAAAATGGAGATTAGAAACGTGGAATGCAAAGTCAGTTTAGACAAGGTGGTCCTGAAGTTCTCACTGTTATGGCAAACCAGGAGCAGAGACCTCTGTGAGGGGAGAAATTCAGCCACTAGGTGGCTGGAGGAAAAGCATGCTGGGTACAGGAAATGGCAGGTGCAGAGGCAGGGTGCTTGATGTGATTGAAAAATAACAAGGAGCCGCTGTGGCTAAGGCTCAGTAAGCAAAAGGGAAATGGATTGGAGGTAGAGTCAGAAGTCACATCACTTAGGGGCTGGGGCCTTGGAAAGAACGTTGGGTTTTATTCTAAAAGCAGTAGGAAACAATTGTGAAGTTTTAAGTTAGAAAAGATACGGTTTTAGTTTCCCAGAAATTGCATGTGATAAGGTATTATACTTCCAACTATAACTTCCCATAGAACAACTTCAGAGACAGCACAAATGTTGAAAAACAGAAATGGTCATGCAAATTTGTGGTAGAGAAATGTAAGTAGAAATTATATAGCAATTATAGAAGAATTAAAGGACATGGAATTATATAGAAAACTGTGTAATATTAAGTGAAAAATCATTAAATGGTAAGTAAAATATATTTGTATTAGGATAAAGTATAAAAGAAGATAGTTGTGTTAAAATACTATGATTACATGGGATTAAAATTATTAAGCAGTGTTTGTTACTTTTTCGATATTGTTAATATCTGTAAATCTTTTGTGCTAACTCATATTCTTCCAACCAGTATATTTGGTGCACACAGGTGTATTGAGAAGACCAAAGGGCAATCTGCCCTATTTCCAATCTCTTCAAGTCCCATTTTCATAGATTGTTCCACTGCCAGCCAAACTCACTTCTTCTGTTTAACTGTTCTTATAAATACGTCCCTACTTCTAGCCTGCCAAAGAGAAATTATCCTTGGGCTTCTTATCTTCATTACTTGATCAACTAACTCCAACTCATATTTCTGCAATGTATTTTTTGTGATCTTTATAGTAACTTTTGACATGATAAATTGGAACTTCACTGTGCTATAACAATTTAGAAGTATATTACAGAAATTAAAAATAATGTTTAGTGTGCATAGTTTGTCAATACACATCTATAATTTTATAAGCTAATCTGAATAGTTGTGAATGCAGTGACTAAATTTAAAATAAAAATTTTAATTGGACGAGTAACCTCATCTAATCTCTATGGATATTTCAGTGGAAGTCAGAAATGGAAATAGACTTACACTTCCATGGTACTTCAGGCCATGGTGATCTTCAGTAAAATAATTAACTAGTTCAGTGTTTATAGGCCAATAAGCATTACGTTGATGTCATAATATGCCTTCAGAAAAGAAAGCTGAGAGTATTGGCCTTAGTGTCAGACCTCCTGAGGGGAATCCTACCTTTGTAATGCATTGCCTTTGTGTCTATGGGCAAGTTACGTAATCACTCTCAGCGTTAATTTCCTTGCCTGAAAACTATAGATAGTAATATTCTTTAGCTTATAAGGTATGAAGATAAACATATACTACATGAAATATAATCAGCTTATCTCCTAATTCAGCATGGAATTTTTCTTTGTTTAGTACCACTATCATCACAACCACAACTACAACCAAATCCACCATCATCACACAACCAACTTTCAACCCCCATCCCTTCTCAGTAAAGTTGAATATAGAATTTATAATTGCAAGCCCTAAGTCCCACTGGGTTCCAATCTCAGCTCTGCCACCCACCAACTGTCAATTTATTTGTCTTTTCTTTCATTTAGTCATCTATTAAATTGAAAATAACTCCTACATTATAGTATCATTGGTACTGTTCAAAAGGTTGATGTAATGTGCTTAGAACAGTGTCTTAAACAAAATAAAATGTTAGCTTTTACTCACTGTAATGATTTCCTTCTTTGCACAGCTCAAATTTTAGATTTTGCATTTCCACGTGTCTGTTTTTATAAACTTTATGTGTCTTATCATTACATATTTTCTGCTATTTAATGTGATTACTAACAATCTGAAACTTTCTAAAGAAAAATTAAGAAAAGTAAAAAAAAAAAAAAGTTATTATTCTTTCCCTAAAATTTAAGGGAAAGAGCAGCATCTGAAGTTGTTTTAAGCTCTTTAACTTAAGAAAAAAACAGAAACTGGTAGCATAAAGTCCTTGGTAAAAATTTGCTAAAATGTGTCAAATGATATGGATATTTTTATACTTATAGGAAACTGTATAAGTTTTATAGGGGCAAAGTGAGTTCCAACTATTCAGGACTTTTGACAGCTAAGCTATAAATAATATTGTACATGCCTGTTTCTCTATACACTGTCTAGATAAATCTCTCGCCTACTATCATCCTTGGGACTTTCCTGTTCATCTCGACTTTTCCAGGTATAAACCATACCTTAGAAAAGGCTGTGCACAGCAGCCCTTGAGAACGGTGCAGACCTGTGAATTTACTAGTGGCAGTGAGGGAACAGTTGTCTGCATGCCTGCTGACCAGAAGACTGTTGATTTAATTACACCACGCAGCAGAGCCAACTTTTTAAAGCTATGAAAGCTGGAGATTTTTCACACTCTTGTTTTTTTGTATAACCTGCCACTTTAACCTGCCTAAATAAATCACTGAAACTAGTAATATAATTAGTTTTACCATCACTATGGTCTTCTGTCTGAATATTTTTTTAACATAAGCCTGTATTAAGGAAAATAATTAAGTATCTCTAGCTCACTTTAGAAATTTGTAAAGCCTCATCACCTCTGTAACAAATTCCTGAGCACAGAGCCATGAAGAATTGATATATTCAGAGGAAAAATAAGAAAATTAATGCTAAACCGTGTGTTGCCAAATGCATGTAAAGTCTTCTTTGGCTAAGTCATTGGCTACATTTAACAGGAAAATGTGATGTAACTCACTCTTGACAACCATCAGTAAATTTGTTCAAAATTTAAAGCAAGACTGGGGGCAAATTCTGTCAGGATCAAAACCATTTGACCACCCACAAGTGTAAGAGAAAGATGAAAATATTATTTAAACAATTTGATCCAAACAGCATTAGTGAAGGATAAGGAGTGAAAAAAGGTGTCTCTCTTACTGACTTCGAACGTGTCTAGACCAGAATTCTTTTCCTATAATTCAAATAATATCTCAAATAGATTTCAAAACTTTTCTAGTTACTTTGAACTATTAACACTCATTCTAGATGTGTTGTGTTGCCTCGGAGGCCTCTGTTCTGTTCCATTGGTCTATATCTCTGTTTTGGTACCAGTACCATGCTGTTTTGATTACTGTAGCTTTGTAGTATAGTTTGAAGTCCGGTAGTGTAATGCCTCCAGCTTTGTTCTTTTTGCTTAGAATTGACTTGGCTATGCGGGCTCTCTTTTGGTTCCATATGAAGT
>PVKV010013375.1:11849-61850 GCA_004027835.1 Alouatta palliata | reverse complement strand
CCGAGCGCACCGGCTGGGCGGCCAAGCAGGAGCCGGCGTCTCTGGAGGAAGGTGAGCTCCGCCATGCCGGGCCCTAGGAACCGCCTCTCAGTGGAGGCCTGGGGCGTCGGGACCCTCGGTGGGCGCCTGGGTCGCAGGCCTTCCGGACCCGGCTGTCCAGGGTGGCGGGGACCGCGGTGAGCTGCTGGGACCCTGTGACTGGGACGTCAAAATCAGGCTGTACCTGGGGGTCGGTGTAGGGGACTCCCTCTCTTCCCTCTCCCCACCTCCCGCTCTCCCCGCACTCTCTGGCCTCAGCTTCCCCGAGATTGGAGCGGACTGGGTTGGGCCAGGAATTCCCAATCTGGATGCGCTTTGCGGGAACTGTGCATTTACTGTTACGCAAGGGTCATCTTTTCCATCTGCATCTCGGAGGAGATCACGAACTACACTTCCCTTTCCCGAAGGAGAGGAAAGCGTGAACCCTTTGCCTAGATGGCTGTCCTGTGCACAGGGGTAATGACGTGTCCAAAGGAGAAGCCCCAACCTGGGCCAGAGTCCAGAAATAGAACCGGGGTCTCCTAGTTCTCCGCCCTTTCTTCCTCCTCGTAGAGTTTCGTTACTGTTTCTTTTTCTGACATTTTAAGCTGGTTCACGTTTTTACGTTAACACTTTCGGTTGTATTGTGTAGCAGAGTCCCAGAGAAGTGAGAAAACTAAGTGTGACAATCCCACTGCTAACCCACCTTTCCAACTGGCAAAACTTGCTTGGCTTCAGTTTTCCCATCTGCAAGACTAAGCCAGTGCTTATACTTGTGGTGAAGATGAAGTGAAATAATGTTTTTAAAGTGGCTGCAAACATAGAGAAATACTGCATGACATCGCTTATATGGGGAAATCTAAAAAAGAGGAAGTTACAGAAAGAGAGTAGAGTGGTAGTTGCCGGGGGGAGAATGGGGAGATGTTGGTCAAAGGGTCCGAAGTTTCAGTTATGCAGGGTCAACGGTTCTGGGGATCTGATATACATACAGCATGGTGACTATAATTAATAATACTGTATTATTATTACAGTATTAACAGGCAATGACGTGATGATGCAAATTTTGTACTTGAAATTTGCTAACAAAGATCATTAGTGTTCACACCACATACACACAAAAGGTAAGTATGCGAGGTGGTGGAAATATTAATTCACTTTATTGCGGTAATCATTTCGTAATGTATAGTTATATCAAAACATCATGTAATACACTTTATTTTTTATTTTATTTTATTATTTTTGAGACAGAGTCTCACTCTTGCCCAGGCTGGAGTGCGGTGGCACGATCTCAGCTCACTGCAACCTCCGCCTCCTGGATTTAAATGATTCTCCCGCCTCAGCCTCCCAAGCACCTGGCTAATTTTTGTATTTTTAGTAGAGACGGGGTTTCACCATGTTGGCCATGCTGGTCTTGAGCTCCTGACCTCAGGTGATCCACCTTCCTTGGCCTCCCAAAGTGCTGAGATTACAGATGTGAGCCACTGTGCCTGGCCATCATGGTAAAAACTTTAAATGTATATAACTTCTGTTTGTTAATTATACCTCCATAAAGCTGGAAAGACAAAAACAAAGTAGCTATAAAGAATGGCTGAAAAAAAAATGGCGCTGAAGTACTACTATTTCTTTACTGAACATATACATTATGTAACAGACACTGTTGTAAATGATTAACAAATAATTAATCTTCTTAATTGAAGTAGATGTACTATTTTATCTTCCCTTTATAGGAGAGGAAGCTGAGGCACAGAGTGACTGTCACACAGCCAGTAAGGTACCGATGCCTTCTAAGGCTCACGTGCATCAGCGTTTGTGAGCAGGAGACCCTTGAGTATACTTTGGTCATCTGTAGATGAAGTACTTCCGGTGGCGTGAACAGGGACAAATAAATGGAGGAGGAAGAGGAAGGAGAAAATCAAGGTGGAGAAGGAAAAAAGGCTTCTGCTAACAGATCAGATACCTTCCCTGAAACCACCTCTCGAAACTACTCTACATTCTAAAAGCTACCCTTCTTAGCGTTGCTTATTTGGTAGATGTTTCATTTATTAAAAACATATTTTTTATTTTAAAAACATCTTATTATACAGAATTAGATATGCCACTGGCTGAATCATAACTTATGTAACGTTATGTGTAGCCCAAACCTAATGTGATTTGCATTTTCTGATCTTTTCCTTAGACACAGTCATTGAAATTACTGAGGAACCTAATACTTTACTGAAGTAAACCTTATGGATTATTAAGACTCGCTCATCCCTGTTTATTGAAGGGCCATTTACACACTGATATTGTCGCAAATAAAGGGAGAGTTTAACCCATCTGAGGGGAAGTCAGCTCCCTTTCTTAAAGGAGCTTTATGGAATTGTTTTGGAAAATAAATAAGATACTTGATCATTGTAACTTAATAACTGTGGTATAAATCACAGGCTGCATGCTTTGAAGAACTTGAGTGATTTCCACTGAATTAAAAATCAACTGTCTTCCAGCGGGATGTGGTGGTACAAGTCTGCAGTCCTAGCTACTCAGGAGGCTGAGGCAGGAAGGTTGCTTGAGCCCAGGAGTTTGAGGTTGGGGTGAGCCATGATCATGCCACTGCACTCCAGCCTAGGTGCAGAGTGAGACCATTTCTAAAACAAAAACAAACAGCATTCTGCTGGCCCCCAAAACCTCACAGAACAACAACAAAAATCTAACTGTGAAAGATCTTAAATGCTTATTGTTTTGAAGTAGAATTTGAATTTTGAAATATTTTTAAGTTTGGAAAACTAGTTTCTTCTGATAATGGTAGAGGTAAGTAGAACATTCAGATTCAAATTCTTGTTTGTATTTTGTTTGGGATTTCTATGCAAGGATATGAAAATAGAAGCATTCAATAAGGCACTGGAACTTGCTTTTTTTTTTTTTTTAAGGTTTGTTTCAAGATGAAGATTTATGCAGTGATTGTAGCTACCATGATAAACCAGGTTGTAGTTGACAAAGTTTTATGCCAGAAGGAAAAACCCTTTTCCCAGAAATTTTCCAAACAAATCAACTTTTGTTCTATGAGCGATTCAGAGCCTATCAAGATTATATTTTAGGTGAGTAGGTTTTTTGCATCTTTTATTTTTTTAGTTTACAGGTTGATTGTCTGTTTCAGTCCCTCAGATTGCCAGTTGTTTCTGATAAAGTGGATTTAAGTGGATTTCTTAACTTCCCTCTGCTTTATGCATTCTCATTTCTTCCTGTGTTTAATTTCTTTGTAGCTGACTGCAAGGCCTCTGAGGTGAAGGAATTCATAGCTGATTTCTTAGAGAAGGTCCTTGAGACATGTGGATGGCGGGCAGTCTGGCATACTAACGCGTTCAAGGTGCTGGCTGAGGTAAGGTTAATTTTGTTGGTAAGACCTTTGTCTTTAGCTATAAGCACTTTACTTCAGACTGTTACAGCCAAAGTGCTTATTTTTAATTAAAGTTTATGAGCTGATTCAACTAGCACATAATTCAAATTCATATCTAATTGCCACATTGTAGCAAGTATTCCACAAATTTTAAAGGCAACTGAGGAGTTTCTACCAGGGAATTAAACTGGTTTAATTAAAAGAAGGTATTTGAGATCACTTAAAAAATGAGGCCGAATTATGAAGTTAATGGTTTCAAAACAAGTTTTTAACTTCTTAATTGTAGTTCATTAAGCAGCTCACACCTAAGAGGCGTTTTTATTTATTTTTATTTACTTTTTTTTTAAGTCTTGCTCTGTTGCTCAGGCGAGTACAGCGGCACGATCTTGGCTCACTGCAACCTCTGCTAAGAGGCATTTTTAAACTAGCCCATTTTTTGCCTAGCAAATTTGTAGATATGTGGTTAATCTCTTGACAGTGTGTCTCGCTGCAGAATGTAAAAACAATCTTATTTTTCACCTGACTGGGCCTTTTACATTACATTTGCATTCTGATTACAGCTTTGAATTTTTCTCAGTGTTTGTTAACTGACCACAAAAAGCCCTAGTAAACTAAAATGTCAGACCAGGGGGTGTGAATCCGAGTTGCTGCCACAGCTCCCTTAGATAATGGCATCACGTACTGCAGTGATTATGTAGAAGGTAGTGGATTGCCCAGCTGTTGCTTGTGAGTTTTAAAATTTTTCAAACTTCAACCAAAAAATAGCATAATCTATTTGGGCGACACAGCAAGACTCTGTGTCAAAAAAAACGGTGTGGGCTCTGGCCTGGGACCCCAGCTTCATGTGTCATCACCTGTGTGGCCTTAGAACAATCACTTGCTCTCTCCGAGCCCCTGGATCCTCAGCATCAAATAGGATGATGATGGTGACACCTACCGCGTGTGGCTGTTGGAAGCGATCTGTGAGGGGGATGCATGTGAAGCACGGGGGCTGAGGGGGGTCAATACATTCTGGCTGTTCTTGGCAGTCACCCCTGGAGTGACCAGGAGCCTGTAGGGGTTCTGAGCCCGCGAGTGATTTGTGCACTTGTCCTGAGTACATCTCACAATGGCGGGCTCAGCGCCTCCTCTCTTTCTCACTATTTCCTTACTTGTTCAAAGAGAAACTGGACTAAGGCCGATGCCTCCAGGAGTGGGGCAGCAATTTAGATGAGTGAGGGTGGTGCCGGGGAAGGCTGCAGGGAGTGGTAAGGACTGCAGTGCCCAGGGTGCCCGTGTCCCACCCCAGGGAGCAGCCTCCTCTCAGCCCCGCAGCGGTAGCCATGCGGAAGTCAGTCCAGCCTGGTCAGAGATGCTGACTTCTCAAGAGAGGGAAACCCACGCTTCTGTGGGAAAACCACCCATTACTAATGTTAGCAACGCATTAGATTTTTTTTTTTTTTTAATGGAGTCTTGCTCTGTAGCCCAGGCTGGAGTGCAGTGGTGCGATCTCAGCTCACTGCAACCTCCGCCTCTCAGGTTCAAGCAATTCTCCTGCCTCAGCCTCCCAAGTAGTTGGGATTACAGGCATGCGCCACCATGCCCAGCTAATTTTTGTGTGTTTAGTAGAGACGGGGTTTCACCATGTTGGTCAGTCTGGTCTTGAACTCCTGACCTCATGATCTGCCTGCCTCAGCCTCCCAAAGTGCTGGAATTACAGGCTAAATATTTTGTTAAAAATTGTACTTTAAGTTGTGGGGTACATGTGCAGATCTTGCAGGATTGCTGCATTGGTACACACATGCCATGGTGGTTTGCTGTCTCCAACTCCTCCCCACCCGTGTCACCTACATCAGGCATTTCTCCCAGTGTTATCCCTCCCTGACTTCCCCACCCACCCCCCGCTGTCCCTCCCCTGGTCCCCTATCCCCAACATACCCCAGTGTGTAATATTCCCTCCCCGTGACAGGCTAAATATGTTTTTAAAGTATCAGATGCGGCCAAGCTAATGCTTCCGTTGGCAGTGGCCGCCATGACCACTAGGTGACTTTGTCTGCAGGTAAGCTGGGGAGTCACGGAAGGGCTGTGAGCAGCAGCAGCTCGCATTCCAGGCCGGGACCATCTCTCAGCCCTATCTGTGACTGTCCCTTCCCTCCGGAGGTGGGATGCCAGCCCCTCTCCTTGCTGACATTCTTCAGAGCAGTCTGCCTGGGAGATAGGGGCTGTAGTGAGGCCCCAGCTCAGGGCTATCTCACTGGAGGTGCCAGGGAGTCTAGGGGAGCCTGGCTGCACCAGACAGGGTCTGCTCTGTGTCTGGGAATGGCAGGTCCGGCTGGTACTGCTGGAGGTGGCTCTTGAAGCTGGTGTCAGTGAGGGCCTGGCTCTTGCCACCTAGCTCTTCAGGGTCAAAGGGCAGCACTTTCAGCCTTTTCTGGGGCCAACTTCCTATTTGGGAGAGAAAGCAGACAGATCCCTGGCAGGAAATGACCTTCTTCCCAAAGCCCTGTTTTCCACTGGCACTGGGTTTTGGGGACAAGCCACAAAGGGGGAGTCCCCATGGTTGTCTCACTCAGCCCCTCCATCCCCCTCGGAGCCCAGGGACCTCTTTGCCATGGCAGCAAACTCACCTCACTAACATCATTAATTTAGTCTTGGCAATGGAAAATTTTTCAGTGTCCATGTTTATCAGCGGCCTGCTGGGCTCCTGGGTCTGCCTCCCCACTCTTCGCAGTCCCCAGGGCTCCTGGTGACCCCGAGACCCAGCGCCAGGTGTCCCTGGTGACCCTGGGACAGCTCTGAGCACTGTGGCCTCAGGATTCCCTCTTAACTAGGCCACGCCAAGAGAGAAAATCATTTACTGTAGCTCTCCCATCCCCAGCAGGCAGCCCCTTTATCAACTGAATTGCTCTTTGGTGCCAGGCTGGAGCCCTAGCCTCTCCTTGCACATCCCGAAACACAGCGAGCTCACCACCTTCTGCATGCTAGGACAATTCCGGCAATGCTTCCTTCTGCAAAAAGCAGGCATGGGTACTGAGAATTCACCTTAAGGGTCCCATCAGAAGAGCAGGTGCCCCGAAAGCCACCTTGACTGTGAAAGATCAAAAGTGTATGCTGGCGTGTTTCCTTTTTCCGTTTTCTTTTTAAAAATTTTTAAACAATCTTGCTTTGTCACTCAGGCTGGAGTGCAGTGGTACGATTTCAGCTCACTGCAACGTCTGCTTCCCGGGCTCAAGTGATTCTTCTGCTTCAGCCTCCTGAGTAGCTGGGATTACAGGCGTGCACCACCATGTCCGGCTAATTTTTGTATTTTAGTAGAAACAGGGTTTCACCATGTTGGCCAGGCTGGTCTTGAACCCCTGACCTCAGGTGATCCGCCCGCCTCAGCTTCCCAAAGTGCTGGGATGATAGACCTGAGCCACTGCACCCAGCCTGCTGTTTCTAACCACTGTTTCCATCAGATTTAACATAAATCTGCCGGTTATAGAAGGTGTAGAAATTAAATATTAAAAATAAAACTGCCTATAATTTTGCTACCTAGGGCAGGGTTGGGGAAAAAAGAAAAGGGTTTGTTCTTTATTGTGTCCACACTTACCTCTAGGTAAACTTCCATCAATCACCTGAACTCCATCCCTTGCGCCCATCTGGCAAATCCCTCCTCTCCAGGGAAAACTGTTAGGTATTTAATACAACTAACCTTTACTGAGCTCTGGGTTAACCTATCTAATTCTTGTGATGGCTCTGAGACATTTTATAGATGAGGAAACTGAGGCTCACAGAGGGTAAGTAACTTCCCAGAGGTTGCACAGCTAATAAGGGGCAGAGATGTGAATCCATTGGGTGCCAGAACGGAAGTCTCCTGTAGAGCAGACATGCAGTGTACCTTCTCCCTCCTCGCCACAGGAGTGGATGCCAGACTGCTTAGCAGCTCAGATGGTCATTCATTCATTCTTTGTAGGATTTTTTTTTGAGACCGAGTCTTGAGACTGAGTCTTGTTTTGTCGCCCAGGCTGGAGCGCAGTGTGCTGTCTCAGCTCACTGCAACCTTCACCTCCTGGCTTCAGGCGATTCTCTTGCCTCAGCCTCCTGAGTAGCTGAGATTACAGGTGCTCATCACCACACTTGGCTAATTTTTGTGTTTTTAGTAGAGATGGGGTTTGGTTATGTTGTCCAGGCTGGTCTCGAACTCCTGGGTTCAAGCGATCTACCTGCCTTGGCCTCCCAAAGTGCTGGGATTACAGGTGTGAGCCACCGTGCCTGGTGTCATTCATTCATTCATTCTTGTTCACATTCATTCATTTATTAAGTTACTCGAGCTCCGGTGCAGTGTCAGGTGCAGGCCACTGGTGTGGCCCCTGCCTCCCGCCCACATCTGCCACACTTTCAGATGCCCCACAAACTTGAACTTCATTTATTATAAAGAACTGTGTTCACTGCATTGTATTATGAACAGCAAGGCTTAGAGAGGCAGCCCAGGCTGGGGCCCTAACAACATCCCTTGACATGCCCAGTCCTGCATGAAGACCTGGGTGGGTGGGTCACCTGGACTGGGCCTTGGAGCTGTCCTGTATTTATGAAACCAAATGGGTCCAAAGACTCCTGGGCATATACACATATATATGAACAGAGGCTTCCTTTCCACAGGGCATTGGTAGGTGGGACCGTCGCCATCCCTGGGAGAGAAGAAAGTCGGCTGTGGCGGGGACTGGTCCCAGCGTAAGCCAAGGTGCTGCATCAGTTTGTCTGGTTAGCCAGGACTCTGGGCAGGTTGGGGGCGGCCCATACTGCCCAGCCACAGGAAACTCTAGGCCACCTGGAGTTGCAGGTCCTCATCCTCGTCCAGGTCGCTGGCTCCATCCCCGGCCTCCTCAGTGCCAAAGCGAGCACCGCGGATCTTCCCGAAGAGGGGAGCATTCTGCTGCTGCCTGCGGAGCCTGTGGGGTGGAGGTGATGGGGGTTAGAGCAACAGCCTGGCCTGCAGTCCCTGATAAGGTGGCTGCAGCTGGTGCTGGGGCAGCTGAGCCTTCCCTGGCACTTTCCCTGCTATCTCATCTCCTGTAATCTTACATGATGGAGGTGCCATTATCACCCCTCATTTTATAAGCAAGGAAGCGGACTTACAGAAAGGTGAAGTAATTTGCTCAAAGTCACACAGATGGTGGGGACGGGGGCAGAGCTCTGAACTGAAGTGGGTGGTACCAGAGCAGCTGGGCGCTCAGAGGTGAAGGAGCTGGCTCAAGGTCACGCTGCGGGATTTGAACCCAAGCCTGGCTCTCAGAGCACAGGCAGCAGAGCTGGGCGGTGGCGGCGGTGGGGAGTGGGCTGAGGCCTCTACGTTCCCAGTGTCAGTGAGAAAGGGCTCAGCCCTAGTTCTTCCTCACATTAAAATTCCTAAAGCCAAATTTTACGAGGCAAACTTTGACTCTAGGAAGAGCTGCTGGAGGAAATGCGCATCCCTCCCCGCCACCTCAGCAAAGTGGCCGCCCTGGCTGCATCTTACTGGAAGGTATGGATTATTAACACAGCAGGGAGGGGTACAGGCGGAGCCTCCATTACTGCACAGTGATTTAGTGAGCTGTCCCCGGAACATTAAAGCACAAAAAGTTGGAAAACAAAATGACACAGCGGTCCTGGGTGGCCCCACCCTTCCCGACGGAAGCACTTGAGAGGCCCGGCAGAGCCTGCCTGCCCACTTCTGGAGTTTATGGCTCCTGAACAATGTGACCCAGACTGCGGGAAAGCCCCAAGCTAAGTGGCCTTTTGAAGGGTGTATGCTGAGGGGTCAGGGTGGGCAGAGTCAGCCAGGCACCGGTCCTGCCTTCGACTCAGGCCTGGGCCCCTGCAGAACACTTTATGGGCATCATCCCAGGCAGAGGGGGAAATCGAGGCTCAGTTGACTATGGCGCAGTAGCTGTTAGGTCTCTGCAGCCCGTACTCTAAGCCACAAGATCTCAGCAAACAGCAGCAAATAGTAAATGCTCAATAAATAAGGGCTTGGATGGCTGATGGCCAAGGGTGATTCTGCCTGGCCACCCACCAACTGGGTAGCCATGGAAAGACTTCCCCTCTTGGGCCTTAGTTTCCTCATCTGCCAGCCCGCCAGGAAAAAACATCTCTCCTTTCTCTCACAGGAGCAGTGTGATGCCGAAGCACAGTATGCGACCCAAATATAAGCTCCTCTCTCGCAGTAGTAATAGCAGCAGCGCTGACAATTACTCAGCATTTATTATGTGCCAGGTGTTTTCTTTTTTCTTAGAGACAGTCTGACTCTGTCTCCCAGGCTGGAGTGCAGTGGTGTGATCGTAGCTCACTACAGCTACAAACTCCTGAGCTCAAGTGATCCTCCTGCCTCGGCCTCCCAAGTAGCTGGAACCACAGCCACACACCACCATGCCTGACTAAGTTTTGCACTTTTTGTAGACATGGGGCCTTGTTCTGTTGCCCAGGCTGGTCTCGAACTCCTGGTCTCAAACAATCCTCCTGCCCTGGCCTCCCGAACTGCTGGGATTACCGGCGTGAGCTGCCATGCCTCGCTCCAGGTA
The DNA here is from genome assembly GCA_004027835.1 of Alouatta palliata. Classification (NCBI taxonomy): domain Eukaryota; kingdom Metazoa; phylum Chordata; class Mammalia; order Primates; family Atelidae; genus Alouatta; species Alouatta palliata. Next base: position 51,941 of record PVKV010013375.1, on the reverse strand, counting down.
CTTTCACAAGAATGGGTCAGCTCATTTAATGCTCACAACAATCAAGAGGTAAGAACTATCACCATCCCCATTTTACAGATGAAGAAACTGACACAGAGAGGTTAAGTAAGTGTCCCAATGCTACACAGTTGCTAATGCTAAGCCAGGCTTTGCACCATTCAGGCAGTCTGGCTGCAGAGCCGGGCACCCTCAATTCCATGAAAGGAGAGAATTAAGTGCCTTCTCAGGGCTGGGCAGTACAGGTCCATGTGGTGGCTATGAGGCTCCTTGGGCCTCCCAGCTGTGAAGTGGGAGGGACTCGGACTGAAGTTCTCTGATACTGCCTGGCTCTGTGATTCACACACACAGAGGGGGTCGGGAGAGAGAGGCAGACTGCTGGGTGGGGCCTGGGGTCCCTCCTTCCCTGCCTACTAATCTCTCAGATCCTTGCTGTCCTGGTGTCACCTGGGCCCAGTAACCCTGACGGCTGCTTATTCTAGTGGATGACTCTCAAGGCCTGCTGGCCCCGCCCACTACCCCGCCTCTCTATCCTCACCTCTCCAGCCTGACCTTCCTGCCCTCACTCCACCCATCAGCCCTTCCACTACAGGAGACAATTCCAGAGCCTGCAGCTGGCCTGACTTCCTGCACCCCCTGCCCTGGTTTCCTGGCTCTGGCCCTTCCTGTCTGGAGGGGACAGGATTCTGGCCCCAGGCACCTGGATCTCTTTCTCTGTCTCCCCCTCCAGACCTGGTTCGGGCTCCACCCCTGACTGGAGCGTTCCCTGGCTGGATATCTCTGTCCAGTTTTTGTTCCCTGCCCGGGGGCCCACCTGGACTGCAGGTGCTCCAGCTGCACTTGCAGGTTCTCACTCTGCTCCGTCTGTTCGTCCAGCGACCGCTGCAGCTTACGTGCCTGGTTGTGGGCCTCGTCCAGCTGCGGGGTGAGCAGGGCCGAGAGCATGAGGGTCACCCATTACTGAGCAAGGCCGGCCGGCCACCCACCCCTACTACTGTTCCCTGGGAACGTGCTCCTCTGAGGGCGTTTGCTCCTTGAAGCCTAGGCTTAGGCTCACCTCCTCCAGAAAAGCGTTCCTTCCGGTCCTTTCCAACCCTTTTGTCCCCTCTTGTACATCTACGCATCCTCCCAGGCCCTGCACTACAGCCATCCACCTCCTATCCTTCCATCCCCATCAGTCTGTCATCTGACCACTTATCCAGAGAGACATTCATCTGCCCACAGAGATAGTCACCCACCACTCCCCATCCATTCACCTAATCAGCTGCCCATCCAGCATGCCTAGCCACGCTTTCCCACTCCCGGACACATCCATCTTCCCATCAACCTGGCCTTCTTTCTCCCTCTCCATTCATTCTTTCACCCACTGACCCAGTCAGCAGTTCGTCCATCTGTCCACCGTCTACCCATCCAGCCATCATCTGTTCATGTATCCATTGGATCCATCCATCCATCCACCTCCCACCCATCCATCCATCTGCCCGCCCTGCCCCTCTCTCCCATTCATCCATCCACTCATTCCTTCATCCATGTGTTCATCCATGCACACATCCAACTTGTTCATTTTTCTTTCCATCCTCCCACCTACGTGTCTACCCTGCCATCCAGCCATTGCCCACCTACCCATTCTACCCTGGGCGCCTCCTGAGAGCCAGGCTTGTGCCAGGCACCAGGGGCTGAGAATGAAGAAGCCAGGAGGGCTCTGTTGCCCCCACTCCTTCCTGGCTGAGGTCGGTGACTGCTGCTGCCCCGCCCCTCCGTGGTCCTCACCTCGTCCTCAGCCTGGGCCAGCTCCTTCTTGAGCTCCTCCACCCGCAGCCGCAGCTTCTTCACCTCGGCCTCGTGCTGCTCCACGCGCCGGCTGGCATGTGCCAGCTCTGCCACCTTCTCTTGGAACTGCTTCTTCAGCTTGCCATGCACATGCTTCAGGTCTGCCAGCTCCTGCAGGGCACAGGGATAGGGTGGGAGGGAGCGGGGATCCGTATCAGCTCGGGCACCATGCCGGGGAGTCTCATGAGGTCAGGCAGTTCTAGGGATGCTGGGTGTCTCTTCCTCCCAGAATCTTGTATCTGCTGTCTGAATATCAGCATTAGACGTTTGGCTGAGCAGCCAGAGGCTGGAGGTGCCTTCTAGAAAGCTGAGGAGGCTGGGTGTGTGGAACCTGTGGCTCTAGTGTGGATGTGTAATTTTCAGATGCTACTGGATCTGCCCTGGGGCTCTTGGAGCAGAGTTGGGATTTCTGGGGAAGGATGAAGTCTGGAGTCTTCAGTGGCGTATACATGGTATTGAAAGCCCTGGGTTGGGAATGAGCTAGGCTGGGGAGTGGATGGGTGTCTCAGAGGCCAGAGTGGTTGCAAAGAGGAGGGGCAGCCAGCAAAAGAGGTGCCCACCGTGGAGCTCTGTGAGTTCTCTGAGCCTCAGTTTCCACATCTGTAAAATGGGAATAGACATCGCCTAAAGGTCTCTTGAGTCCATCCTTTTAGTTCCATCTCTACTGATGGCAACCTGATCCAGGTCTCCTCCCTCTCTTGCTGCCCAGGGAATGGCAACAGCTTACCCCCAGCCTGCCTTCCCATCCTCTGTCCATACAGCCTGCTCACACTCCCCTCCTGCGTTATACTCTCTCGAGGGGGCCCACCACTCCTGCCTCACCCACCACGTCCCCCCGCTCACTGTCCCCCCAGCCACACTGGCCTTATTCCTCCAAAGCTGTGTTTCTCTCACAATGGACACTTATTCATGCTACTCCTAAGTTCTCTCCATCCCCTCCCCTAAGTCCACACACTACCAGTTAATGGCTGCTTTTCCTGGAGAATTCAGTGTATTTATTATTATTATTATTATTTTGAGACGGAGTTTCACTCTATTGCCCAGGCTGGGATGCAGTGGTGTGATCACAGCTCATTGCAACCTCTGCTTCCTGGTTTCAAGCGATTCTCTTGCCTCAGCCTCCCAAGTAGCTGGGATTACAGGTGCCACCACAATTCTTGGCTAATTTTTGTATTTTTACTAACTAGAGATGGGGTTTCACCATGTTGGTCAGGCTGGTCTCAAACTCCTGATCTCAGGTTATCCACCCACCTCGGCCTTCCAAAGTGTTGGGATTACAGGTGTGAGCCACTGTACCCGGCCGAGAACTCAATTTAAAATGTCACTGTGTCTGGGAGGCATTTCCAGGACCGTGGGCCTAAGCCAGGTCTCCTGGTATCCCCTCTTCTTGCTGGTGACCATGAAGCTGTATGATTGGCATGAATCTGTGTGACAAAGAGAGCCACGTGTACATCCCCCAAGTGAGCCTTCAGCTCCACGAGGGAAGAGGGGTGGCCACACCTGTCTGTTCAGTGCTGTGTCCCCAGCACCTAGAATGGAGCCTGGCACACAGAAAGTGCTCAATTAATGCAGCTACTATAATTACCAACTGGCCTAGCACACCAGGTGCTCAATACATGCAGCTGCCATAATTGTCACCAGGCCTGGCACATAGTAGGGAGATTGCACTCTGGCTGGATAGCGGGTGGCAGCCCCAGCACTGGCCACTCCGCTTCTTGCCCCACCTTGTTCTTCTCGAAGAGCGCAGCCTGGCTGGCCCTCAGGTCGCAGTCCAGTGTGCTGGCCGTTTGCCGCCGCCGCCGGGCCAGCGCCTCCTCCAGGTCCCCAACCTGTGCGCGCAGCTTCTTGTTCTCTCGCTCGAGGCCCAGCTTCTCTGTCTCCAGCCGCTCCCGGCGGCCCCACTCCGCTGCGTTCTCAGCCTGCAGCCGCTCCATCTGCAGCAGGGCAGGGCAGAGTGAGGACTCCCAGGAGAGGGGGCATGCAGGGCCTGAGCTGGACACCCCCGCCACCTCCTGGAGCCATTTTTGGCTCCAGGAAGCAGATCTGGCTGCATTGGCTATAGTTAAGCTGGGCTCATTTCATGGTTGTGCAGGATGTGAGGGCGCTTCTGGTTTCTGTTGGGAGAGGGGCCTGTCTCCTGCAGATCGGGACACCTTTGGATGTGGCTGGCCCCCCTCAGAGTACAGGCCTGGCCCCTGCCCTTTTCCCAGTGACCTGCTGATGGAGGCAGGGCCCCAGGACCCCAAAACCCAGGTCTTCCAGGGTCCCATCCACAGCCTCACCTCGCCCCTCAGCTCAGCCATCTTCCGGTCCATGCTGGAGCGTGCACCGAGCTCATCCTCTAGGTCCTCGGACATGCGGCCCAGCTCATCCTGGTGCGCCTCCTTCAAGATGCTGAGCTGCAAGGATAAGGCCCCACCTGGTCATGAGAACCACCAGGATATAGCCTGGAATCAGCACCCAAGGTGGGCACCAGTGCAGGGTTGCTCAACGTGGAGCCTGAGGCAGTGGCCAAATGAGGCAGGCACCAGGTATTCCGAACAGACCAATCTGACCACCTCCACTCCTGCCAATGTCTCTCCTCCTCAGGACTGTCCAGCTTCCCAGTGTCTACTCCTGGCCCTTCTCTGTCAACCTATTTTCCACAACAGCAGCCCAGAGGGAGCTTTTAATGAAGATGAATGCAATCATACCACCCTCCTCCCACAAAGCCTCTCTGATGGCTCCTAGGTGCCATAGGGTAAAGTCCAACTCCTCTCTACGGTCTCACAAAGCCCTGCACGACTGGACACCTACCCGCCTCTCTCCCCTTAGTTCACTGTATTCCAGGCACCATGGACTCCCGTCTATTCCTCAGACGCACCAAGTACCTGCCCACCACAGGGCCTTTGCACATGCATGGAATATTCTTTCTGAGACACTTTGTAGGACTGATTTTTCTTATTCTCAGGCCTTAACCTAAAGGACCCCTCCTTAGGGATGCCTCTCCTGTCCACCTGGCCTGGAGGAGGGGCCTCCTCATCCTACTCCCCACTGGAAAGCTAGCTGGGAGGACGGAGAGCTTGTGTGTCTGTCCACCTTTGTGTCGTTGTATGGCCTGGGCACAGGGCAGCCCTAAATGTACAGTGACTGATCCATTCTGCACACAGGTGCGTCGGAATTGCTTGGGATGCATTTAAGACAACACGATTCCCTGCGGTATACAGCAAACCCAACAAACTGCTGCTTCCTGCAACACATGGGTGAGTTTTCAGCACATAATGTTGAGGGAGTGATGCCAGATACAAAACAGGACCTTGATGATTTTCTACTAAATTGTACATTCGTGTTTCATTTGCTTTTCTTCAAATGATTATACTTCACAATTTGAAAAGACTAAAAAGACAGGGTCCTGGACCCAACCCCAAAAGGTGCTGATCCAGGAGGGCGGAGTCTATATTTTAAGAGATTTCCTACGAGAGTCTCACGTAAGATCAGTTTCGGACCCCTCCAGGACAGAGTTTCAGGCTCTAAAGTTCTGTGATCCTCTCAGCTGCTGGAAACCCAAAGATCCAGCATGGTGTTCCCTGGGTGGCTGCGCCCTCTGGCGGCCACCGAGGCCTGCACAGGAGGCAGTAGTGACAGCTCAGCATGCTCTCAGCCTGGACACTGCAGTGGTGGATTCCCTTCTCTGGAGCCTCAGTTTCCCCATCTGTAAGATGGGGACATGAGGACTCAGCTTCCTGGACTGCCATGAGGCTTCAGTGACACCTGGTACAGACTAGGAACCCAATGAATGCCACATCCAGACTCCTCTTCTTCATCCTGATCTACAGGGCACCCTCTCACAGCCTCGCCTCTCACTTCCTGCTCTCCAGCCCCCTGGCCCTCCCTGTTTCCCACTCACGCTGGGTTTGTTCCTGCCTCAGGACCTTTGTACTGCTGCGCCTTCTGCCAGGAACACTCCCTGTATCTTCTCAAGGACAGCTTCCTCTAGCCCCTTTAGGTCTTGCCTCAAATGCTACCTTCTTTGAGAGGCCTTCCCTGACCCACCACTGCCATCTCTCTCGTTCTGTTTTGACTTCTTCATAACTCATGAATCTGCCTGGTGACCGTCCGTCTCCCCTGCCCACGGCCCCCACAAAGTGAGCTCCTGTAGGCAGGGACCTTGCCTGCCCAGCACTCAGAACAACTGTCAAATAAATGAGGCCAAGCACGGTGGCTCACACCTGTAATCCCAACACTTTGGAGGCTGAGGCAGAAGGATCACTTGAGGTCATGAGTTCAAGACCAGCCTGGCCAGCATGGTGAAACCCCGTCTCTACTAAAAATACAAAAATTAACTGAGCGTGATGGTGGGCACCTGTAATCCCAGCTACTTGGGAGGCTGAGGCACGAGAATTGCTTGAACCTGGGAGGTGGAGATTGCAGTGAGCCGAGATCACGCCACTGCATTCCAGCCTGGGCAACAGAGTGAGACCGTCTCAAAAAACAAAACAAAAACAGAAACAAAAAAGAACAATTGTTGGATGAATAAATGAATGAATTCTCTCTTCTGTCCCCACTACTGAAATTCAACAGCACCATCCTGCCACCTCCAGGAAGCCCCTCTGGTCTTCCAGACTCACCTGCTTGAGCATCTCCTGCTTGGTCTTGCTCAGCTCCTCATACTTGATCTTCCACTGGCTGAGCTCCCCCTCCAGCTTCTCAATGTTCCTGCTCAATGCCAGTTTATCCCTGGGGAAGGGACAGACATGGGGGTGAGGCCACAGAGGCCCTCTGCTTGGAGTCCTCACCAAGGGTGGCCCTGCTGTGTGCCCTCTGCACCTGTTGAGCCCATGTCCAAAATGTCTGCCTTGGTATTCAGGTCCCAGCACCCTACCCGGCTGTAAGCACCCTGGCTTGGCAGTTCTGGAACTGTACTCCCGAGAGGTGGTCGGGACTCCAGAGCACTGAGCCTCCCCAGGCAAGTACCTCTCTCTTGTTGAGCCCCAGGCTCATCTGTCCAAGACCACCGTGATCCTGTCTGTTTTGCAGACTATGTTCCCTGCAAGTCTTGGTTTGAACACATGGTTCTGCAGATAGAAACACTGGAAAACACTGTCCAGTGACTCAGAGAGAGGGTCGTCTCTTGCCATCATCACTGTGTGGGATCCCCACAACCTCCCATAATCCCCACCCTGCCTTGAACTTGAATGAGGCCCTGTAGGTAACAAGCACGATGCCCGGGCCTGGCACAGAGTAGGTGCTCGCCAATGGCTGAGCCCAGCACCACCTTCCAGCACGCTGTGCTTCATGACCCCATACCATACTGGCCTCTCCCTTTGAGAGTGAAACACTCCACGGCTCCAACATAGGGTTGCCAGAGGGGACAACACCACCATCTAGGAGGCATGCTGGAAATCCATGGGGACATTTTTGGCTCACAATGATTAGGGGTCATTTAGCGGATGGGGGCCAGGGTACCTGACTCAAGAAACCTCATCACCGCAGGGACACCACTTGGTTTTTGAGTTGCTAACTCTGCACACCTGCATGAGCTGCCTTTGTTGCTATCCTGCAAGGTGACTTAAATGCGCAGATACATGTAAGCCTTCAGCACGGCACCTGACTTGGAGCATGTGCCATGTGTTTGCTGTTATAACTATCATCACTACTGTCCCATTTAAAGACACCCACTCTGACCCCTTCATCATTTCTTCTAGAGGAGCTATTCCCAAACACTTCCATATCACAACGTGTGTATTTTAAGTCACTTTCAGGCCGGGTGCAGTGACTTACACCTGTAATCTTAGCACTTTGGGAGGCCAAGGCAGGTGGACTGCCTGAGCTCAGGGGTTTGAGAGCAGCCTGGGCAACATGGTGAAACCCTGTCTCTACTAAAATACAAAGAATTAGCTGGGTGTGGTGGTGTGTGCCTGTAGTCCCAGCTACTTGGGAGGCGGAGGCATGAAAACTGCTTGAACCAGGGAGACGGAGATTATAGTGAGCCAAGATCGTGCCACTGTACTCCAGCCTGGGCAACAGAGCAAGACTCTGTCTCCAAAAAGAAAGTTACTTCCATTTCTACTTTTTATTTAAGTTAGTGCACTAGGTTGATTTTTTTGCTTGTTTGGCTTAAACAGTCGAAATTTATTCTCTCACATTTCTAGAGGCTAGAAGTCCAAGATCAAGTTGATGGCATGGTTGGTTCTCTGAGGGCTGCGAACAAGAATCCGTTCCATGTCTCTCCCCCAGCTTCTGGCAGTTTGCTGGCCATCTGTGGTCATTCCTTGGCCAAAGATGCAACAATGTCCATAGAAGCATCACCTTGACCTCTGCCTACATCTTCACAGAGGCATTATACTGATTTTTTTTTTTTTTTTTTGAGACAGTGTCTGTCTCTCTCACCTAGGCTGGAGGGTAGGTCCTTATCATAGCTCCCTTAGCTTTCACCTCCCGGGCTCAGGAGATCCTCCCGCCTCAGCCTTCTGAGTGGCTGGGACTACGCCATTCCCAGCTAATTAGAGCAAACAATTTTTCTTTTCGGTAGGCTGGGCACAGTGGCTCAACCTGTAATCCCAGCACTCTGGGAGGCCGAGGCGGGTGGATTACCTGAGGTCAGGAGTTCGAGACCAGCCTGGCGAACATGGTGCAACTCTGTCTCTACTAAAAATACAAAAATCAGCTGGGTCTGGTGGCATGTGCTTATAGTCCCAGCTACTTGGGAGACTGAGGCAGGAGAACTGCTTGAACCCGGGAGGTGGAGGTTGCAGTGAGCCGAGACTGCTACTGCACTCCAGCCTGGGCGACAGAGTAAGGCTCTGTCTCACAAAAAAAAAAAAAAAAAAAAATCCTCCTGCCTCAGCCTCCCAAAGGGCTGTGATTACAGGCATGACTCACTGCACCTGGACATTATATTGACTTTTTAAAAAAGGGCTGTGTAGATAGGTTATACTATTGATGTGTTTAATTTCTGGATAGAAAAACTACAGAATATTCATTATCATCAGGCCTCTAAACTGCCTTGATCAACGTCACTGGTGACCTCCACATTCTAAGTCCAGTGGTCAGGGCTCAACCCCCTTCCTACTGATCACTCTGTCCTCCGTGAAACAGTCGTGGTTCCCCTTCCCCAGCTCTGGCTCCCTTCTCTTGTCATCTCTGTTTCCCCTTCCTCTAACTGACCTCTAAACTTGGCACTTCACGGCTGGATTCTCTGACCTCTTCCCTATCCACACTCACTCCTCTGACCTTGCCCAGGCTCATGGCTTCTTTGTTTTTTTTTGAGATGAAGTCTTGCTCTGTCTCCCAGGCTGGAGTGCAGTGAGGCAATTCCGGCTCACTGCAACCTCTGTCTCTTGGGTTCAAGCGATTCTCCTGCCTCAGCCTCCTGAGTAGCTGGGATTACAGGCGCCCACCACCATGCCTGGCTAATTTTTGTATTTTTAGTAGACACAGGGTTTCGCCATGTTGGTCAGGCTGGTCTCAAACTCCTGACCTCAAGTGGTCCGCCCACCTCGGCCTCCCAAAGTGCTGGGATTACAGACATGAGCCACCACACCTGGCCCAGCTCATGGTTTTCAATATCATATCTTAGCTGGTGACTCTGGCATTTTTACCTCCAGCCCAGGCCTGTTTCATGAACTCCAGACTCATTCACGTCCCCAGCTGCCTCCCTGACATCTCAAACTCATGCTTCCAAAACTAAGGTCCCAGCTGCAACCCTCCAACTTTCCTGTCTCCATTCCCTGCTTTTACCCTGCCCACAGCCCTCTCCCCCAACTAGAAAGTAAGCTCCATGAAGACAGGGGCTTCTGTCTGATTTATGGTCGTATCCTCAGGGCTGAGTACAGTGCCTGGCCCAGAGTAGGTGCCTGGTAACGTATTATTTGAATGAATAAACAAAACTTGCACTGAGTTCTAGGGTAGACACTACTGCTCTACAGTTCCAAGACACGAGTCTAAACACTACCTGTCGTCTCCGCGAGTCTAACGTTCTGTGATTCTGAGGGTGCTGAACTCGGCCTGGCCCTGCCCCAGCCCCAGCCCCCACCCGCCTCCTGTGACTCACTCTCGCTCCTTGAGCAGCACCTTCTGGGACTCATCCAGCCGTAGCCGCAGGGCGGTCAACTTGGAGGCCTCCTCCTCCGTGGCAGCTGTGTCCTCCCAGGGCAGCCGGCTGCGCTCCTGGCGGCCTGAGCTGCCCCGTGGGCCCCCAGCCCCCACGGTGCGCGCCTCCCAGCAGTCCTCGGGCTCCTCCTGCCTGCTCTTCAGCAGGCTCTCCACCAGCTCCAGTTCCTGTGGGGACCAAGGTGGAGGCTGGACCAGTGGCCGCCAAGCCAGGCCCTGGGTCTGAGATCAGTCTGCTGGGTAACCTGGGTTACTCAGTTACTGGGTAACACAGTGCCTCTGGGCCTCAGTTTCCTCTTCTGCTGCCTGCCTCTCCACCTCTGGAGAAGGAAGACACAGCCTGCTCTGGGCCTCCCCCTTCACCTCCTGGAGCTGCAGAGTATCAGCCACCATGGTTCCCTGTATCCGAAAAAGACTCCTCAGGAGAGGTGGTGAGCTCCCTGTCACTGGAAGTATGCAAACCTATGGTGGGGCACTGATGGGAACAAATGTTGAAGCAGGAATTCCTATAATGGCTTAAGCCTAGATTCCTTCCAAAGGAATTCCAGCTCTAAGACTTTGTTTTTCTGGGGCAAACAGTAAGGCACAGGGAGACAGGTGACATGGGCAAGCAGTGCCTGTGAGGAGAGCTGGCTCCCAGACAGGACACAGTAAGAGATTAGAACCCAGGGCTGAGCTCCCTTCCTACCTGCCATCCTCCCCTTCTCCTCTGCCCCTGCTCATCCCCAAGGCCTGTCTCTGACACAAACCCACAAGGACCAGAGCCCCTGTTCCAGCTTCTCCCACAGCCTTTCCCCGATGAGTGTGGGCCAGCCTCTTCCTGGCCCTGCCCGTGGTTTCCCTAACTGGACTGGAGCGGTGGCCCTGGGGACTCCCTGAGGAGTGAGAGCTATTCTTCTGTATCTGATTATCCAAATGGGGGGTGGTACCTAGTCCAAAGCCCCGTTTTACAAATGGGGAAAAGGGAGAGAAGGGACTTGTTCTGGGCCACAGCACGAAGAGGCTGGGCTGGAGGACAAACTCAGATTGCAAGCCTAGGGCTCCTGCCACTGCCCATGGCCTTCTGGCCTGTGACCGACAACTGGAACAAGGATAGGACAGGTGCAGCGCTGTGCACAGTGAACATCACCTCCAAACACCAGGTTGCCCGAGGGAAGAGGGGACTTCAGCCACAGGTGGCAGCAGTGCCTGCTCTAGCTTATGGGGTGGAGAAGGCTGGGTGGGAGAGAGGAGGTGCTTATCTGGAGGAGTTGGCCTGTCCAGGGACTGACCTGGGGAGCTGAGGCTGGACCCTGCCCCTAGGTGGCTTTCTGGTAACAAGCCTCCTGGCTCCGGAGAGGGTACCCTCTGCATCCACTGTTAATGCAACAGCCATCCTGATTACTACCCTGGACTCTGGAGCCAGATCACCCAGGTTCAAACCCCACCAAGTTGTCATTGGCTGGCAGACCTTGCTTCCTTCTTTTTTTTTTTAAGATGAAGTTTCGCTCTTGTTGCCTAGGCTGGAGTGCAATGCTGTGATCTTGGCTCACTGCAACCTCCACCTCCCGGGTTCATGCAATTCTCCTGCCTCAGCCTCCCAAATAGCTGGGATTACAGGCGCCCGCCACCATGCCTGGCTATTTTTTGTATTTTTAGTAGAGATGGGGTTTCACCATGTTGGCCAGGCTGGTCTCCAACTCCTGACCTCAGGTGATCCACCCACCTGAGCCTCCCAAAGTGCTGGGATTACAGGCGAGAGCCACTGCATCCTGCCCAGATCTTGCTTCTGCATCTCTTTGTGCCTCAGGGTCTTTCCCATGGAGCAACTATCTTAGAGGGTGGCTGTAGGGGTTACCTAGACAATGCACATGCTCAGCTTAGTGCTGCGTGGTGCCCACTGAATGACGGCAGTTGCTATTACTGCCATTTGCCCAACTCACCAGGTCCTCTCGGCCTCTAGAGTTTGCACAGGCAGTTTCCATCACCTGGAATGCCTTCGGGCACTTTTTGTCTTAATTTTTATTTTTTAGAGATGGAGTTTGTTGCCCAGGCTGGAGTGCAGCTGTGTAATCATGGTTCACTGCAACCTTGACCTCCTGGGCTCAAGAGATCCCTCCTGCCATAGCCACAGCCTCAGCCTCCTAAATAGCTGGTACTCCAGGTACGAGCCCCCTCGTCCTGCCCTCCTGGCACTTTTCACGGCTAATTCCTACTTATCCTAGTCTCAGCTTGAATACGACCTCTTCCAGAAGAGCTTCTGTGAAGCCTGCGTCAGGGACCTCCTGTGTGATCCTAGTGCCCTGATTCCCCCCCCACTCATCTCTGATTGAACGAATGGATTCAGCTCTGCTACAAATCAGCTAACTTTCAGGCAAGCTGCTGGATCCCTCTGCTGCTCAAAGGGATGATTCCTTGGTTCTGTTGACTTCTCAAGTGTGGGAGTGGAGGGATAACAGAACTTGGGATTCTCCACCCTGAGGTCTCCGGAAGGAAGATGATCTGAGGCCCCACGGGGATAGAGCCCGACCTGGAGAAATCAAACCTCCAGGAAGCCAAGCCTTGACTAGCTCCTGTCTGAGCCCAGCAGCCCCGATTCAGCTCAGCCAATCGGCTCCGCCCACACGAGACTGGAGCGCGAACGCCCCGCGCCCGCCGCGCACCTGGCTGCCCGGCGGCCTCTCGGATCCCACGTCGCGCACTGGCTCGCGCTCCGCCTCTGGCTCGGGGCCTTCGTGCGTCTGGTCGGCGGCGCCCCGGGCGCCCCGCAGCCGCGCCAGCTCGCGGCCCCGTGCCTCGCACTCGCCTTGCGCCTCCTGGCGCTCGCGCCGCGCGCCCGCCAGCTCCTTGGTGAGCGCGTCCAGGCGCTGGCGCAGCTGGCGTACCTCCTCGCGCGCGCGGTTGCGCTCGGCGCGCACCTTGCTCCACTTCTCGCGCCAGTTGGCCGTGCAGTCCGACCACCAGCGCATGGTCTTCTCCATCTGCGCCGCCCGCGCCCGCGCCTCCTCCAGCTCCCGCAGCCGCAGCTCCTCGCGGCTCTCCCAGTCGCCGTCGGCCAGCAGCGCGGGCGCAGGGGGCAGGGGCAGCGCGGGCGGCGGCCCTGGCGAGGGCGTGCCGCTGGGCGGCGTGGGCGGCAGCGAGTCGGCAGGCCCCATGCGCTCCGGCGACGGGCTGCCCAGGATGGTTAGGAGGCTGCCCTTGGACAGCTGCGGAGACTCGGCCAGCCGGGGGCTCGGCCCGTGGCTCATGGTGCGGCCGGGCGGACCCTGGGCTTGAACTCGCGGCCCGGCTCACGGGCGGCTCCGGGGACGCGCGACGGACGCGATACCACTGTGCATGATGACGCCGCGCCTCGCTTCCCGCTGGGCCACCGGGCAGAAGACGTCTTCTCGGACCTGTGAGAGAACACAACCATTATTGGACCATGACCACCATCCGTCCGGAAGATCAGCCGCGCGAAGGGCCCGTTGGAGGGAACAGAATGGCCAAAGGTGGGAGAAGAGAGTTCTGTTCCAGGAGAGTCCCAGCTGGAGCAAGGGCCCACAGCCATCCTCAATGGCCTCCAGACTCCCCGCTCCAGTCCCTTCACCCAGCGGCGCTGATCGGAAACCTTGATCTGTTCTTAACCTCCCAGTCCCATCTCACACACTGATGGCTTACACTATACTACCATCCCACTTCCAAACGGGACCCACGCGGGGGCACTGGGCTGCTGCCGGGAGTCGTCTCCCTGCCTCTTCCTGCACTGGGCTAACTCTTCGCATCCTTAAACCTCCTCTGAGATATCACTTCCTCCTGGAAGGTGGAGTACCTCAGTCCAGGTCCATGAGCCCCTTCTGTGTCTCCATCACTGCATTAACTTACCTTGTAATTTATGTGTCTCCTCTGTGCCCTTATCCAAGTTTGATAAGACTTGGATAAAACTTATGAGAGTTCGCTGTGGGCCAGGACTGGCTCCTGACCACTGCTTTAGTCCCAACACATGACAATGACATTTGTGGAGGGCAGGCCACAGGCTAGGCACTGTGCCCACGACTTTAGTTGAATGATCTCATTTATTCCTCAAAGAGTGGAGATGAGGAAAACGATTATCTCCGTTTATGGTATCTATGAGTCCAAATTCAAACTCTAGTAAGGATTTGCTGAATGAATGCATGTGCCAGGGATGATGACGGAAATAAAGCAGTCCTCAGATGGCGGGGGCTTCTGAGAGTGCAGCAGGATGTTCCCTCCCCTCCTCTGCCAGAACCACCACCCCTCCCTGACACCCTGACTCACTGCAAACATCTCTTGTTCTATGTCTCACTTTACCTCCCCATCACCCAGCACTGGGTTCTGCCATTTATCGGCCATTCCCCCCTTTAAAATAAGTGAGAGGATGGCGGGGCAAGGTGGCTCACACCTGTAATCCCAGCACTTTGGGAAGTCAAGGCGGGTGGATCACCTGGGGTTGGGAGTTCAAGACCAGCTGACCAACATGGAGAAATCCTGTCTCTACTAAAAATACAGAATTAGTGGGGCATGGTGCTGCATGCCTGTAATCCCAGTTACTTGGGAGGCCGAGGCAGGAGAACTGCTTGAACCCGGGAGGCGGAGATTGCCATGAGCCGAGATTGTACCATTGCACTCCAGCCTGGGCAATAAGAGTGACAATCTGTCTCAAAAATAAATACATAAATAAATAAAAAGTAAATGAGAGGCATGTCCCTCTCTGTCCCTAACCTGACCCAGTCTCCCTCCATGGCAGCCTCTGGTGACTGCCACCAACAGCCCCTTGGGACATCACACCTTTCCTTCCCCATTAGGCGTAGAGCCCTGGTCCCCAAGACCCACCCTTTCGGAGTGATCAATGCACTGTCGGTGGGACTCTTGGCACTGGCTGTCCCCAGGGCTGCCTGGAAGCCCTCTATGTCCCCTCTCCACTCTCTGACCCCCCTCACTCTCGGCACATGATCCAATGTCATGGTTTGCAGTGAAAAAGGAAGCTGTGAAGCCCCTCCTCTCTGCCAGAGAGGACAGAGGGGTTCTCCTTCCTTGAGCTGAAAGCCCCCTCCTGCCCATTCCCCCTAGCCGGTGACGTTCTCTTCAGAGGCCTTACCCCTGCTGAAGTGTCTCCTGGCACCTTCTTCTCCCCTCCCCTGGCTCCTCCTTCCCAAGTGGTCCACACTTGCTGTCCCCACTCCATCCACCTTCCTGGTGCTCTGTCACCCAGCCACCTGTGCCAGGCTGGCTTCCAGTCCCCTATGACGGTGTGCCTTCTGGACCTGCCATCGTGCACGCTTCCCTGCCTCACTTGCTTCCACGTCTTCCTCTCCGGGTTCCCATCCTCTCCAGCTGCTCCTTATCAGCCTCCCTGGGCTCATCCCTGGAGTGCTGCTGTCATCTGGCCCTGGGCCCCCTTCTCCTCTCAGGCCAGCCCTGCCATGTCCTCAACCCCAAGTCTCTCTCCAGCCCAGGATGCCCTCAGAGCCTCCCATACCTCCATCTGGATGCCTGACAGATGACTCAGGCCTGTCTTGGTCAAAATGGAACTTGCTGCCTCCATTCCCCCCATGACCTGCTCCTCCAGGAGAAGGCACTTCCTCACTCCTTCCAGCTTTGGGGGCACCCTGAAATTTACCTTCTCTCCTCCCCTGCCCACCACCACATCCTGTCAGTCTGTCTGCCCTGCATCCACCTTCCATCCACCTTCTTTGTCCAGACACTAACCTGTCAGGGTCCACACCACCTTCACTCACCTGGGCAACAATGGCCACACCCACCTCCCTGCCCCTCATGTGCTTTCGCCTCCTTCAAATCTATTCTCAACAGCAACAGACAGAGCAGAGTTTTTGTAAGTGCAAACCTGACCACTCTGGTGGCCACCCGCTGTGTCATTACCAATAGTCCTGAATCCTCCCTAGCCTCAATTCTAAAGTTACTCCCTCTAGAACTCCAGCTCCAAATAGCCTCTAATCCCAGCAGGAGCCAAAAGTCCCAATCCCACCACTACACTGCCCACCCCCACTGCCCTCTCCTTCCTGGCTCACTTCTGTGCTCTAAATCTCTCCCTTGCCAGTACCCTCCATGTCCTAGGCCCCTCCTGTTCTGGCCTCTCCCGGCAAACGCCAACCCTGTTCCCTCTCCTGCTTTGCCTGCTTTTACCTTCCACTGTAGAGCTGGGCAATGCAGGTTTTACACCACTGCGTGGAGCAGTGTCTTTTAAAATTCATGACCTTTGGTCATGGTTCCTCTGTGCTGCTCAGCGACCCCACTGCATTTCTCTGGAGCCATCTGCTGTTTGCTGATTGTCTGTCTGCCTTTACCATGTGTGAGGTCTAAGCCCAGCTCTGACACCAACGTCATGTAAGCCACAGTCCCTTTCTGGGCCTCAGTTTCCCCATGTGTAGAAGGGGGAACGTGTGAGAGAGATCAATGCTTCTTATCAGGGTGTCTTTCAGATTCACCTGGGCACTTGGCCCTACAGCCGAGAGTGTCGTGTTTGGTAGGCGTGGGGCTGGGAATTCGCATTTGAATAGTTTGGGATATCTGAGCGTTTGCCGATGGCTTCTTACTACCCACAGTTCCATAAATGCAACCTGTACATCCCAGCCCTGATAACATCTGTGTCACACACCCAGACACAGCCACACAGATCCAGGCTCTGGTTCCATGTACACCACCGACACCCCAGAGATCCCTAGCAGCCTGTGCCTCTGTGACTCAGCCCGTGCAGCGAGCTGGCTGCCCTGATGCTGTGTGCGTTCATGAACATCTGTGCGCACACAGACATGCAATCCGATGCACAGAGGCAAAGACCCAGGGACAGACACACGCATGCTCAGAGGGACTGACAGGGATACACAGCTACGGGGGTGCACGGAGAGACGCTCGCTTGTAGACACGGACACGCCTGAGGGCACATACAAGCCGGCACACTGACAGACAGCTACAGAGACGTGCAGGAATACATCCTCATCCCTGAGAGAGGCAGATATACACACGTACACACATGCACACACACACAGAAACTCACACTCCTCATTTTCCTGGCCTAGCTCCACCTAGAAAAGCTCTTGGAAAAGAAAAACAATGTGAGAGCCTGTGGGGGAAGGGAGGAGGAGGAGGACGCAGGAAACCCGAATGCCAGCCAGCAGCTGTGCTGGGAATGGGGACCTAGGCCCTGTCGGCTGGAGCCTTCCCACAGCCCCTAAACTAGGAGCCTGGCAGGGAGGGGGTCACTGCCACATCCTCTCTGCCTCTGGGAGCTGCCAGGCCTGGCACAGGGCTTGGCTCAGAGAGGGCCGCCGGCTCCTTCCAGGAATCCAAGCCTGCTGTGCAGGGCCAGGGCAGGCACCACCCAGGCCTCTAATGGCTTCCAGGCACCCATGCTAAAGGCAGAGATGGGGGCTCCAGACTCAGCTCATTCTCTTTCCCAGCAGCCTGGCCAGGCCCCTCCTAGGGGCTGGGGGAGGAGGAACGGGCGCAGCGGGAGCAGGGAAGTTTTGCAATAGCACTTCCGCCTTGCCTTTGCACTTCAGACCCAGGGTCCCCCGGAGCGGATGTGTGCAAAGGGGTGGGGGTTGGGGTCCTCAGGGGAATTTTCTGGAGAAGCCCACCCCCGAGCCCCCAGGCCAGCAGGAATCCTGCACTCCTACATAGACCCTAGGGCAGACAGACCCTGCCTAGCAACGCCTCCCCCACCCCGCCACACCCACACAGCACAGCCCTGGGACACACATTCACTCACTGCCCCAGTCATGCACACATTCACACACACAAGCCCCAGGGACCCGCACTCACACGTGCACACTCACACACAGCCTTGGGGATTGGGACTTCGCAGCCGTGGAGATGCCCCAGCCGCCCTGCCCACCCCTTCCACCAGGCTCCGTGCCTTCTTTCCATGGGGTGTGTATGTGCATGGGGAGTGGCCTCTTGTTCCCCTGGCATCACCGCTCCCCCAAGGGGCAAGCCACCATAGGCCCCGGTGAGCCTTTCCTACCACATCCTCCCCTGTCCAGCCTCCCAACAGCCAGCCGGGTCTATTTCTGTTTTAAGTCTCTGGGTTTCTATTCCAAATGCGCCCCCACCCCACCAACTCCAAAACCCCCACTCACCTTCAAGTTCAACTGCCACGAACTCCAGGAAATGCCTTGATCTCCCCAAACCCACCCCCACCTGGGGAGCACAGCCCTACAACCTCCCACAGCCAGGCCTAGCAAGCTGCCATCTCTCTTCTGGCAGTACAGGCTTCCCCCATCCAGATGGGACACTTGTGCCACTCAGAGCTTCTAGGACAGGCCCCACAGATACTTGCTGATTAATGCTAGCTGGTGGGCTGGAGAGCAGAAGACTGAGTTATGACCTCACATCCCCTTAGCTGGACAGCACAGCTGAGTGGGAACCAAAGCTCCTGAACCCCAGCCCCACAGCTATGCTCACTGGTAGCTCACTCCAGGACAGAAACAAGAATGTTTTGATCTGACACTTGCTGCAGGATACGCCCTCATCAGCCCTGCCCACAGAAAGTGACCAGTGGTTCCTTTTGCTTTTGGACTTGTCTGGAATGTCTCTTCTTCCTTCATCAGCAAACTCTACACATCCTTCAAAACCCACCTCCAGTGTCCCCTCCCCTGGGAAGCCTTCTCTAACTTCTCTGCACAGAGTATCCTCCCAAAGCACCAGCATCTCCCTGTTCTACAGCTAAGGCCTCATTTTGAAGTCCAGGAGGGCATCAGCGCAGGACCCAGCATACAGCAGATACATGGTGAATAGTAGGTGGACAGAGGCCACTCTTAGGGGTACCCTTGTGACCACGCAGAGTTTGGGAAGGTTGAGTCATCCTAAGGATCAGGAGTCAGTCTGTGGCCACGCTCTGAGACAGGTAGATATCTGACCCTGTTTGTGGTCAGGGTCCGAGTCAGAGGTCAGGTCAGGTGTCCCACCTTTTACCTGGGGAAGCCTAATTGACCGATAGGGGAACAACGTTGTGTTTTGTCCTCAGCATGTGTGGATGGGTCTTTCCATACCCAGTGAGAGGAATGAGCAATGCTGAGGCCTGGATGGGGCCAGCTGAAGGGATGGGGAGCCCAGTGGCCTAACCCCTTCCCCCTGCCTTGTAACCCTGTAGGTCCTCCCAGAGCCTTTCAGGTGGGGCCCTGGGACAGGCCCATGGCCACAGGCCTGGCTGCGGACAGAAAGCAGAGCCCAGCAGGAAACCACAGAGGGCAGCCTGATTGAATAAGTGCAGGGCGCAAGGCTGGTCAGCCCACAGACTGCGGGCACCTGTCCCTGTGACCTGCTGCCCAGGCTCCAGCTGCAGGACCTCTGAGGGGAGCTGGCTGGTGGGGAAGGAAAGGATGGAGGCTAGGCCTCCAGTCTGGATGTGAGCCCAGGGGTAGGTACCCCTGGCCTGTTCCCAGGTACCCCCATCTCAGACTGAGGAGCTGCAGAGACGCCCTGGATCATTGATTTGAACTTCTTTCTTTACAGATGGGCCAAATGAGGCCCACAGGGACAGCTACGTGTCTGTGTCCACACCGTGGACCAGCAGCAAAGCCGGGGTGGGGAGCTGGAGGGCTGGGATGGGGTGCCTCCCCTTTTGGGTCTTGACCACCTGAGGGGCACAATGCCCCCAGGAGCACCTACAAGATGGGGTCTGCAGGAGGCCAAGATGATAGGCATAGCTGGGATGGCAGGGTGGGAACCTTCATGGGGGCTGATCCCCACCCCAGCCCCAGACTTCTCGGCAACACCGAGAACTCTTCACTCTTGTACAGCAGGTATCCCACTAGTCCCAGCTCCGTCACTGATATGCTGTATGACACCCACAAGTCCCTGCCGTCTCTGGGCCTCAGTTTCCCAACCTACAGGATGGGGAGAGGCACTAAAAAGATTCCTGAATGCTCTAACAGGTGGGCAGACCTCGTGAACTCAAACGAATCCAACCCCCACAACAGCCCTGGGAGAGCAGGGGTGGGAAGGTGGACACCACCCCACCTAAGGTAGAGAAACTGAAGCTCCAGCCCTGCGTCGCTTTAGTCCTCAGTCGCCCCCTCCAATGCTGCCGGCCCAGCCAGCCGCCCCGCTCCCCCTAGCGGCGGGCGAAGGGTACAGGTGGGGTTCCCGGGCCGCTCGGCGCGGTCCCGCCCACCCCACCACACGGCCCCCATTGGCAGCCGCCGCGGCTCTGGGCGGGGTGCCGTGCTCTGATTGGCCAGCGCCGCCCGTCCATCCTATCTTCGCCATGGTGACCACGTTGGGTCCCCCGGGAGAGTTCCAAATTCCGTCCCCGCCCGCCGCCCCCTCCCGTCCGGCCCGGGCCGCGGCATTCCGAAGGCGCCTCCCCTCCCCCATCTCCCCGCGGCCCCTCCCCACCCGAGGCCAGGCGTTCCGGGGAGTGGGGGAGGCCGGGGAGGGGTCAGGAAAGTTCTGCTCTGAGTTCGGGGTTTGCTGCGGGCGCCCCGACTGTGCCGGCTCCTCCAGCACGCCCCACAACTTAACCCCTTCCCTCCCGCGGAAGGCGCGTGGCCTGAAGCCGGTTACCCGGCCGCCGTGGCCGTCCGCCCCCCACCCTGCCGCCCCCGCTCACCTCCGGCCGGGACCTGCGGGCTCCGGACGTCCGAGCCGCCGCGGCGGGGCGGAGCGGGCACCGTGCAGCTGCGGCCACCGCCGGAGGGGCCGAGGGAGGGCCGCGGAGTCTCCTCCTCCCTCCCGGGGGGGAGGGGAAGCGAGGGAAGCGGCGGGGCCCCCGAGGCGGGCGCAGGCTGCGGCCCCGCTGTAACCCCGGCCACCCGAGCTGCTCCGGTGGGGGCTCCGGCCTAAGTTCGGGGCTAGGGGCGCCTGCCGGGGCGGTGGGCTCTGCTGCAGAGCGGGCCGGACCCCGACGGAGGCCCCACCCCCGTAGGGGGCCGAGGGTGGGGGTGTTCGGCTTTCTTGGTTCAGGTTTCCTCAGCGCCAACTAGGTTCGAGGCGCCCCCCGCAGAAGTGGGCACCGCGGGTCCTGGCTCGGCACGTGGAGCCAGCTTACCAAGTTTCACTGTTGTTACCTGCATTCCTCCCTGGGCCAGCTCTGCCAGCGAGTGGACGTGGGCCAACAAGTCTGTGCCCATTGGGCCTCTGTTTCTCCTGTACCACAAAAGGGTTGATGAAAGCAACCTAGCGCTTGTTAAGAAATGGGGGGCGCGGGGAGCACTCGGCCCAGTGGGCTGAACTTTTCTCCGCGTTGCGATGGTGGTTGGCAGGCCCTGGGTAATTACGGTAATGCGCTGTATTGTGCTCTCAGGGGCGCCCAGCTGTTTTGGGGTTTCCTCTCTGTGGCGGGTAGGGTGTTTGTTGTCTTGGCTGGAAAGCGGCAACTGGCATCTGGAGGACTCCTCCTCACCACATCCTGTACCCTGGAAGGCCCCTGAGGTGAATCTATTCAGAAGGAGACCAAAGGTTCACCCAGATGGTGAGGGGAACGTGGCGAAATTGGGATTTTACCTAGAAAAAGAAGCTAAATTACAACGATAAATTAGTTTTACACCATAATTAACAGAGTTTAGATTATGATTGCAACCAAGCACACCTTAGAATGAACCAAGAATGAATCAAATGTTAATACTGGAAGACTTTTTTTTTTTCTTGTAATAGTTGAGTATGTAGCAACTTTCCCTTCTGAATCGGTTTTTGCAGTAAGAAATTGATTTTTGCAAAAATATTTGAGAGCTTCCTCAAACCCAAGGATCACTGAACCCTTTGATAGTCCAGTGATTCTTTTCGGGTCTGGGTCATTTCTCTTGCAGATGTTGTGGGCAGCGGCTGTTCCATTTCTCCTGCATTGCTTCCACCAACTTCATGAAATCCCACACTTTGCAAGACTGGCAGTTTCACTTGTCGATTCATTTGCTTTGTGTTTGTTCTGCATGGCTAAATGTTGACAGCATCTGTTCAGCAGCCAGAGACAGATTGCGGTGGAGATGTGTGGGGTTTGAGTACTCAGAGGACAAGAGCATCCACATTTTACAGCTGGGGGAAGTGAACGCTCAGAGAAGCTCTTAGCTCAGACTTGTCCAAGGTTCTACAGCTGGTGACAGTCTTGGATCAAGAGCCCAGAGCTCTTGCCCAGAGGTTTTGGAGGTGGAAATAGGACTGGAGAAGGTGGTGGAGACTGAGCTGATGGTTTACCTAAACTCCAGCTGTAACCTCGTCACTGTCAGGCCCTCTCTCCTAAGGGAGAAGCAGCACATACCGTCCTGAGGGTGTCTTTTGCGGGGGCTAGGGTGGGGAGACCCGCCTGATCGTAGAACCAAGGTGGGTGCTGGCCACGGGTTTTGGCAGCTTGCACGATGTTTTCTTAGTTACTTAGGGGCTGGGTGTTATTACCACCCTCTCATAATGAGAAAAGTGAAGATTAGAAGTGACTGGACTGGGCACGGTGGCTCACACTCATAATCCCAGTGCTTTGGGAAGCTGAAGTGGGAGAATCGCCTGAGGCCAGGAGTTCAAGACCAGCATGGGCAACACAGGGAGACCCTGTCTCTACAAAAAGATAAAAATGTAGACAGGTGTGGTGGTACACACCTCCAGTCCCAGCCACTTGGGAGGCAGAGGCCAGAGGATCTTCTCAAGTAACTGGCCCAGGGTCACCCTATGAGATGTCGGATCCCAGATCTGACTGTTTGAATTTTACTGTAGTTACCTTTCTAGAACAACACCTCCAGGCGCCTCTCTGAATACAAGGCTCATCTGAGTCTGCCCAGTGGTCTCCGCAGGTTTCTCTCTGACTGTTCTCTCAGCTCAGAACAGTCAGGTTTTTGTCCGAGGCATGTGTCGATATTTCCCACACTTCAGCAGTTCTCTTTTCCTGTATCACTGCCACCACTTTTTGCCACCAGCACATGGCACTTGTGCCCTTATTTACTTTAGCATTTTTTTTCAAATCATTTCACTTTTTAAGATGTAAGCGTATGTTAAAGGGCTATTTCATATTGCTAGGGTAAATAGAAAATCTGTGTCACTTGCCACAAATAGAAGAAAAATCATAAAAATAAATAGCATGCAAATAAAACAATGTTAGGAAAGTCTAGCTAGAAATGTTCTCTTTGTTAAGGGGCCTCATTTCTACACCTGCGTTCATGGAAGCATTATTCACAATAGCTGAAAGGTGGAAGCAACTCAAGTGTCTGTCAGCAGGTGAATGAACAAAATGTAACATATATTATATGCACAGTGGAAAATGATTCAACCTTTAAAAGGAATGAGGGTCTGGCACTCCAGCATGGAGCAGCCTTGAAGACGTCATGCTAAGTGAAATGAGCAAGTCACGCAAGGACAAAGGCTGTGATTCTACTAAGATGAAGTACTTAGAGTAGTTGAATTCAAGAGACAGAAAATAGTGCGGTGGTTGTCCAGGGTTGGGAGCGGTAGAGAACGGGAAGTTCTATTTCATATGGAGTTTCAGTTTGAGAAGATGAAAAATGTTTTGGAGACGGGATGTGGTGATGTTTGCCTGACAGTGTGAAGGTACTTAATTCCATTGAACTGTGCAGTTTTTTTTTTGAGACAGGATCTCTCTCTGTCAGCCAGGCTGGAGTGCACTGGTGGGAACACAGCTCTCTGTAGCCTTGACCTCTTGGGCTCAAGCGATCCTCCCATCTCAGCCTCCTGAGTAGGTGGATCTACAGGGCCATGTTATCATGCCCAACTAATTTTTTTGTGTGTAAGGACAGGGTCCTCTATGTTTCCCAGGGTGGTCTCGAACTCCTGGGCTCAAGTGGTCCTGCCACTAGGCCTTTGTCCGAAGTGTTGGGATTACAGGTTTGAGCCACTGTACCTGGCCTGAATCTTCACTTAAAAATGCTCAAAATGGTAACTTTTGTTATATGTATCTTACCACATTTAAAAGTCAGATGTTCCTGTTTCAATGTCTAATAAGAGATTGAAAAATGGGGAAAAATAAGGAACATAGTCCATGTTAGAGAGGGGTTAAAACAGTTTAACCCTAAGCTGAGGCTTCTGCTGGACACAACCAAGATTGAGAAAGATGTGTGAATGAGTTTTGCCACGTGAGTCAGTTTATCTAAAGTCCTTTAGGGGTCCCACCTACAGTCTTCTTGCAGCTCACCAGGGTGAGTAGCTCCCACATGGGAGGCGCTTTACTGGGATGGTATGTGGCCTCCTTCCTGCCTGGGGGCCTGAGAGGGGACTGGCAGGCTTCCTACAGCTCAAGCGTCTAGAGTGTTCTGTAGAGGAGTAGGAGGCAGAGAAGCCTTCCTGGAGGAGGCGGGATCCAGTGGAACCCTGATGGGTGGAGAGGAGCTGGAGGGCTGCCCAGGTACATGGATAGGACCACAGTTGGGCCTGAACAGGGAGATGGGTATTACTATGGCAATCACAATCCGACTGGGTGGAAGTGGCAGTTGGAGGGGGTTAGGGAATGAACAGGGAGCCACCACTGGCTTTTTTTTTTTTTGACAGAGTCTCATTCTGTTGCCCAAGCTGGAGTGCAGTGATGTGATCTTGGCCTGCTGCAACCTCCACCTCCCAGGTTTAAGCGATTCTTGTGCCTCAGCCTCCTGAATACCTAGGATTACAAGTGTGCACCATCACGCCTGGCTGTTTTGCATTTTTAGTAGAGATGGTTTTTTGCCGTGTTGCCCAGGCTGGTCTTGAACTCGTTGCATGAAGTGATCCACCCGCCTCGGCCTCCCGAAGTGCTAGGATTACAGGCCTGAGCCACCACACCCAGTCCCACCACTGGCTTTTGAGCAGGAGAGTATCTTGGTAGTGAGTTTCAGAATCAGGAGCGCAGGGCTAAGTACCAAGCACTAACTTAGCCCCCAACTGAAGCAGGGTACAGTGAGACTGGTACAGACCCAGGCTGGGAAATAGAGGGGCTGTGGGGTAGGCAGGGCCTCCTCCTGAGCCCTGAGAACAGCCACTTGGGCTCATGTTCAGCATGAGGAAGGAAGAGGTTGGCGTGGCAATCCTGGAGGTGGCCGGGAGACCTCAGAATGGAGTGGCCTGGAAGTCAAGAGCTGGGTTGAGACCAAAGAAAACTGAAGTGCAAAGAAGGGCCAAGGTTTGCCAAGTCACCCAGAGGGAGTGTAGCCCAGGAGGCAGGACACAGGTGCACTGGTGTCCCTGCAAAGCCTTCACCATGCAGCTAGGGTGGGGACCTGGTTGCCCTACAAGGAGCAGTTCCCTCCTGCTTCTTCAGAGGCCACGGGTACTACCTGTGAGCTGTGCTTGGGCTGATGTGGGAAGGGCCCCAGTGAGGGCAGAGAGGAGGGAGACCGTGTTAGGACCTGTCTGCTTTCTCCCTTTTGCTGCCTCTCCATCTTTCCCCCAGGGCTGGAAGAGTACATTCTTGAGTCACAGTTTTCCCAGGAGTCTGGATGGGGCCCGGTCAAGAGAGAGCACCGTCTCCCCATTACCAACACACACACACACACACACACACACACACACACACACACACACACACACACACCCCACCTCTTTGCTCCCTCAGAGCTCTTCAGAGGGTATGGCTGCTGCAGGACAGGCTCAAGGAGAAGCTGGCCAGCTTTCCAGCCCCGCGTTTTCTGGGCTCCGCAGCCAGGAAGGCTCCTCTCCACCAGACTCTGGGCCAGGCCCTGGTCCTCTCTGGGCTTCAGGTCCCTGATCTGTGAACTATGACGGCTTCATGGGATGCTTCAGTGACTGCCAGCCTTGCCTTTTGTAAGCCTCACACTGCAAGGGGTTCTGTCATCATCTCCATTTACAGAAGGGAAACAGGCTCAGAGAATGAGAGTGGCTTGCCCCAAGTCACCCAGCCAGTAAGTGACGGGCTCGGTATTTGAATGCAGGCGGTCTGACCCAGCTTCTGCCTGAGGTCCTTGCCATCATCAATACTATCGATGGTCAGGTCAGGCAGGGATCACTTTCCCTTTTCTATTGGTGGGAAAACTGAGGCTGAGAGGGGCAACATCTCTTGCCCAAGGATGCGGAGCTCAGGTGTGTCTCCAGCAGTGTGTAAGGCCATGCTGCCGTGCCCTAGAGCTCCTCCGCAGAGGAGCAGCTACCCAGGAAGTGCTGCAGGCTCTTCGGGGTGATACCAGAGGGTGACCTGGGCATGACCACCAGCTCAGAGGAAGCAGAGAGGCTGCTGCTAGTGAAAGAAGAAGTGAAGTGAGAGCGTGGTGTCTGGGCCTGGAGTGAAGGGAGCAGAAAGAAGCGAAATGGGGGTGCAGGTGTGGGGCAAAGAGAGAGGCCACCCGCAGACGCCTCCCGACTTCCCCTTCTTCCTGCAGAAGCAGTAAGACAGTAGCGGAGGGAGCAGCGGAGACAGCAGCGGCAGCTTCACAGGTCAGCCCCCTCCGGGCCTCTCCCCACTCTCCCCTGCCCAGTTCTCTATCCTTATCCACAGGCTCCTCAGTGGGCACTGGGCGTACCCATGACCAGGTGGGCATAGATGTGGCGACATCCTGGGTGAGCAAGCCGGGGACCCACCCTCCTTCCCTTTCTGGTTGGCAGCTTCACATCTGGGGGAGTGTAGAGATCCATGCTTTTGGAACGAGGGGTGATTTAAATTAAGAAGTGGTTAGGCATGGGGCTCGAGTCTTAGCTTCCCCATGAGGTCTGGGTCAAGTGAAGGGAGGTTTCTTTTCTGGACCTCAGTTTCTCATCTGTAAAATGGGGCGAGTCTGGGAACTTGCACCCTGGATGGCTGTCAGGGGCTCTGTAGAGGGCCTGGCACATAGTTTGTGCTTGGCAAACTGGAAGAGGTGCAGTTCCTTTCAGAGCGACCTGGATTGGATCCTGGGGACAGCATGTCTCAGGGAAATGGCCCTGCTGCTGGCTTGATCACAGATGTCATTTTGGGCTCTGGTGTGGCTTCTCTTTCCTCACCTGTGAAATGGGGTTACTAATAGCATCTCTTAGGGCTTCTTTTTTTTTTTTTTTTTTGAGATGAAGTCTCACTCTGTTGCCTAGGCTGGAGTGCAGTAGCTCAGCTCACTGTGAGCTGAGATCATGCCACTGCAACCTCTACTTCCAAGGTTCAAGTGATTCTTCTGCCTTAGACTCCTAAATAGCTGGGATTACAGGCGCCAGCCACCACGCCCAGCTAATTTTCATAATTTTAGTAGAGATGGGGTTTCACCATGTTGATCAGATTGGTCTCAGACTCCTGACCTCAGGTGATCCACCTACCAAAGTGCTGGGACTGCAGGTGTGAGCCACCACGCCCAACCTCTTAGGGCCTTTTTGCAGAGACCACAGGTTGACTGATTCCTCACCCAGGCCAGGGAGAGGCCAGGGGCAGGGGCTCCAGACTGTGGTTGGCAGGGGCAGGTGAGGCTGTGTGAGGAGAATGGCTGGCTCAGCAGGCCCCTGTGCTGTTTTGGAGAGGTGGGCTTTGGGGGTGCATGGTCAGCTCTAGGGAGGATGGCACGGGTTCCCAAGCCTTGTGCTCAGAGGTATTCCTGGCCAAGGACTTTGGTCAGAACCTTGGGCCTGGCTCACGGCCTGATTCCCAGGAGAGTATCATAGAAATTGTTGTTTGAGTTTCTCTTTCTGGGAAATAGTTTCTCTTCCTGGAAAATAGTTCTCCTTGGCCTCATTTTACAGATGAGAAAACCTGAGGCACAGAGAGGTCAAGTGCCTTGCCCAGTGTCACACAGCCCAGGCACAATACTGAAAATAGTTATCAAATTCTCATCTTCCAAAGGCTCCGTCCTGTGCGCCACAGTACCTCACCTCTCTATTAGCCTAAATAAAGCCTTTCCTGTCTACACAGTACATCAGCTACCCAACCGTCTTTGGGAGGGTGCAGTGTGCAGCGGGTGGTGCCCTGGACCCTGGAGGCCTGGGTTTGAGTCCCAGCTTGCCCACTGACCTGCTGCAGAAGCCCAAGCAGACTCCTTTTGTGCAGTATTTAGTTTCCTCACCATCAACTGGAACCATCCTGGAAGTCAGGTAAGGGATTGCTGTTTCCTAGAGGGCCCCAAATAACGATTGCAGGGTGGAAAATGAGATGGCTGAGCGTGTGGGGCTATGGTGCACGGTGACCTCTCTGAAGGGATGCGGAGGGGAATTTGGAGGCTGCAAGCAGAAGTGGGGACCATGGTTTGCTCGTGGGAAAACCGGTGGAAACCACAGCTTCTATCTGGAGTGCCTGGGGGAGGCGTCACTTCTGCTTTGGCCTCAGTTTCCCCAGTTGTGTGGTGGGATCAGGCTCTTCTTCCCTCGGTGCCTGCCTGGAAGCAGTGTGGGTAAGGACCTGGTCTTAGGGACTAGGATTGGTCTTAGGGACTCTGCAGGTCAAATCCATCTGTCTGTCTGGGCCTCAGTTTCCCCAACAGTACAGTGAAGGGGCAGACAGGATGGCCCAAGGGCTTTCCTGTGCTATCAGGTCCTCCACTACTGGGTTTGCTCTCTTAAATTATTTCATTCAGTAGCTTCTTTTGTCTCTCCAAGCTCTTTTGCTTTTTTTTTTTTTTTTTTTTTTTTTTGAGACAGAGTCTCATTCTGTCACCCAGCCTGGAGTGCAGTGGTGCAATCATGGCTCACTGCAGCCTCGACCTCCCAGGCCCAAGGAATCCTCCCATCTCAGCCTCCCAAGTAGCTGGGACCACAGGCACATGCCACCACGTTGGGCTAGGTTTTTAAATGTTTAATTTTGTAGAGATGGGGGTCTTGTTATGTTGCTCTGGGTGGTTTTGGACTCCAGGACTCAAGTGATCCTCCTGCCTCAGCCTCCTGAAGTGCTGCGATTAAGGTGTGAGCCACTACACCCGGCCCCCACAAATCCTTTCCCTTGTCTTTTCTCTGAGGTTCTGAGAGGGTAAGTGAATAACACAGCCAAATAAATAACCAAATAGCCAAATAAATAAGAACCCAGCCTGCTGTGACTCCAGAGTCTCTATTTCATATTTAGCTTATATATTAAAACATCGTGTTAAAAAAATGGGTGACCACCTGGAGAAAAAAATAAAATTGGATTTATATCTCCCACTACACCCCACTATCAATGCAAATGAACCGAAGATTTCAACTTGAAAAATGAATCTCTAAAAGCACTGGAAGAAACAGGCTAATCCCTTCATGACATTGGAGTGGAGACTGGGCTTAATGTCTCCCTCCTGTAATCCCAGCCCTTTGGGAGGCTGAGACGGGAGCATCGCTTGAGCCCAGGTGTTTGAGACCAGCCTGGCAACATGCTGAAACCACATCTCTACAAAAATACAAAAATTAGCCAGGTGTGATGGTGCACCAGTTGATATAAAAAGATGCATACTCTACATACTGTTCCGTGTTTTGCTTTTTCACTTGAAAATACATCTTGGAGAGCTGTCCGTGTCAATAAGAGGAGAGCTTCCACTTTTTCATGTGCATAGGGATAAGCTACAGTTTATTTAACCAGGCCCCCGTTCGTAGCCATTTGTGCTGGTTCTAGTTGTTTGCTCTTACAAACAATGTACCTGGGCTTACATTATCTCTCACGTGCGAGTTCACCATTGGCCTATATTTTTCTAATTTATTTATTTTTATTTTTTGAGATGGAGTCTTGCTCTGTCGCCCAGGCTGGAGTGCGGTGGTGTGATCTCCACTCACTTCAACCTCTGCTTCCCGGGTTCAAGCGATTCTCCTGCCTCAACCTCCTGAGTAGCTGGGATTACAGGTACCCACCACCACGCCCAGCTAATTTTTGTATTTTTAATAGAGACAGGGTTTTACCATGTTGGCCAGTTGGATCTTGAACTCCTGACCTCGGATGATCTATCTGCCTCAGCCTCCCAAAGTGCTGGGATTATGGGCATGATGCCAGCCCTGTTTGTTTATTTTTGATACAGGTCTCACTCTGTTGCACAGGCTGGAGTGCAGTGGCACCATCATAGCTCACTGCAGCCTCAACCTCCTGGGCTCAAGCCATCCTCCTGAGTAGCTGGGACTGCAGGCATGCACCACCATGCCCAGCCAATTTTTTGTAATTTTTGCAGAGATGGGGGTCTTGCTGTGTTGCCCAGGCTGGTCTTGAACTCCTGGGCTCAAGTGATCCTCCCACCTTGGCCTCCCAAAGTGCTAGGATTACAAGTGTGAGCCACCACGCTGTCTTGTCCAGATTTTGCATGTAATAAGTAATATGACTTTTTGCAAGAATGGCATTTGGTTGTTTTGCAACATGTTTTCTCTCTTTCATGAGCAATATGTCACTATTGTTTCTTCCATATTGATGGTCATTTGGAGCATTTAAAAATCCTATTAAAATATTTGTGGTTTTTTGTTGTTGTGAAGGTAATATGTTTGTTGTAGAAAATTTAAACAATATAGAAAATACAGAAGGAAGTTTTTAAAAAAAAAAAAAAAAGAAAAAAAACCTCTCCCCTCAAAAAAGCATTACTAACATTTTGGTGACCATTCTTCCAGATCTCCCAATATGCTTCAGCATGCATTCAAACGTAACTTCATAAATGAGATTATGTGTGTTGTTTTCAACCTGTCCTTTCCATTCGATGATATGCTGTGCTTTTCTTTTACCTGGGGGTGTGTGTGTTTTAAGAGAAGAGTCTCACTCTGTCACCCTGGCTGGAGTGCAGAGGTGCCATCGTAGCTCGCTGAAGCCTTGAACTCCTGGGCTCGAGCAATCCTCCTGCCTCTACCTCCTGAGTAGCTAGGATTACATGTGTACCACCGCTCCTGGCTAACTTTCGTATTTTTAGTAGAGATGGGGTTTTGCCATGTTGCCCAGGCTGGTCTTGAACTCCTGGCCTGAAGTGATTTGCCCACCTTGGCCTTCCACTGTGCTGGGATTATAGGCATGACCCACCATACCCAGCCTCAAAATTTTTTTTAGAGAAACGGTCTCTCTATGTTGCCTCGGCTGGTCTTAAAGTGCTGTGATTAAGGTGTGAGTCACCACACCTGGCCCCCGAAATCTTTCCCTTGTCTTTTCTCTAAGGTTCTGAGAGGGTAAGTGAATAACACAGCCAAATAAATAACCAAATAGCTGTGGGAAGAAGGTTGCCCAGGTGCCAAGGCAATAGACTTGAAGGCACAAGCTGTCCCAGTATAATAAATAACTGATTACTTAGTTTTAGCAATGATACCAAGTATATTTAGAAACAATCAGAAAATCAATTATATAATCAATCCTATTAAATCATGATTCTTTATTAATCTTTGCTTTAGTATTATAGCACAGAATCATTTTAGTCTTATAGTATAGACACCCAGGTGAGATATAGTTAGGCACTGAAGGGGCATTGTGAGACTGATCAGGAGGCGAGAGTGAGAGCCTTGCAGTAGCGCCAGCCCTGGGAAGGCCCCCGTTACTTAGCAGGCAGGCCCTGTGGTAACGCCAGTGCCTGGGAAGGTGCCCATTACTTAGCAGGTCGTGAAGGGGGGTTTCCCTTTCACTGGGGGAGTCCAGAGAACACTCTGCTCTGCCCGGCTCTTGAGGAAGGCCTGACATTAGCCAGGCCTGCCCGCAGACATCCAGGGGCTTAAATGCCTCTCTGTGGTGCTGTGCCCCGATGGTCACCATCCTTGTCCACTTTCAGGTTCTGCTTTCTCACCTGGTGCTCTTTTTAAGTTCTTAGAAGTCGTGAGAAGTGAGAATAGAGGAATCCTAAAAGCCTGTGATCTTTCTGGTAAGTGCATAGAGAGGTGCTGACCTAAGTGCCTCCCCTCCTTGCAGCGGCTCCCTGAGAGGGAGGGGTCCCCTGTACTGTAAGCATGTGATTTGCTTGACCCTATCCATCATGTCAGATGATTCACTCTCCTTACCCTGCCCCTGCCCTGTATACGATAAATATCAGCGTGTCCAGGCATTCGGGGCCAATACTGGACTCCGCCCTTGGTAGTAGTGGTCCCCGGGGCCCAGCTGAATTCTCTTATCTCTGTGTCTTGTGTCTTTCTTTCCTGCCATCTATCCTCTCTGCACACAAAAGAACACCCACTAGACCCTGCAAATAGCCAAATAAATAAGAACCCAGCCTTCTGTGACCCACGGTGCTGGGTCTCGCTATGTTGCCTACGCTGGTCTTGAAGTGCTGGGATTAAGGTGTGAGCCACTGCACCCGGCCCCCCAAATGATTGGCCTGGCCACAGGTGATTCTCCTGCCTTAGCTTGGGATGACAGGTGCAAGCTATGGTGCCTGGCTGTACACATTTTCTTTTTAAAGAATATGGATAATTCGTAGTAGTGAAATGACAACCTGTTGCATATTTTAACTTTTAATTTTGAAAAAAATTATAAATTCACAGAAGGTTACAAAAAATAGTCCAGAAGGTTTTATATACCCTTCACTTATTCTCTGGTAGTAACGTCTTGCATGCCTATAGTATAATTTCAAAGCCAGGAAATTGTCTTTGGTACAGTTCACAGACATCATTCTGATTCTGCCTGTTTTATACACACTGATTTACCTATGCTGGTTCTTTGGTAAGCGTTTTTTTTTTTTTTTTGAGATGAAGTCTCACTCTGTCACTCAGGCTGGAGTGCAGTGGCACAATCTCCACTCACAGCGACCTCCGCCTCCTGGGTCCAAGCGATTCTCCTACCTCAGCCTCCCGAGCAGCTGGGACCACAGGCGCGTGCCACCATGCCCGGCTAATTTTTTGTATTTTTAGTAGAGGCGGGGTTTCATGGTGTTAGCTAGGATGGTTTCCATCTCCTGACCTCGTGATCCGCCTACCTCGGCCTCCCAAGGTGTTGGGATTATGGGCGTGAGCCACCGTGCCCAGAGCCTGGTAAGTGTATTTTAACTTTATAAGAAACTGCCAAACTGTTTTCCTTGCAGTTTTATAACATGATAAAATAAAAGATTCCTGTAAACACCACCATGATCAAGACACACACCTGTTCCATTGCCACAAGGATCCCACACGCTCCCCCTCCCTAACCCTTTGCAACCACTAATCTATTCTCCATTTCTATCATTTTGTCATTTCAAGACTGGTACATAAATTGAATCACACAGCATGCAACGTTTTGAGATTGGCTTTTTTTTTTTTTTTTTTTTTTTGCTTATAATAATTCCTTTAAGATCCATCCAAGTTGTGTGTGTCAATAGCTTTTTTTTTTAGAAATATATTTTTTAACTGCAGAGAGTTGTATTTCAGAGTGTAAATGTATCCCCATTTAACCCTTTTCACCTGCTTTGAGGCTATGATGAATAAAGCTGCTATGACTGTTCCTATACAGGTTTTTGTGTGAACACGAGGCTTCCTTTCTCTGGGATAAAAGCCCAAGAGTGCAATTATTGGGTCATATGATAGGTAGGTGTTTAGTTTTACAAGAAACTGGAGTGTAATTTATTTATTGGAATGAGAAATTGGAGTGTAATTTATTCCTCTATTGATAGACATTTACATAGCTTTCAACTTTTCTTTATTAACAATACTAAATATTTTTGTCTGTATATAATCTTGGCTTGTCCTGTTCTTTCCATAGGATATATTCATAAGAATGAATTTCCTGGCTCAAAGGATATTCAGAATGTAAAGTTTGAATGTGTTGCTAAGCCATCCCCTTGCAGACGAGGCTCAGCTCTTAGATGGAGAGTGCAGGAATGTGCCTGTCCCTACACAGACTTGCTGGGTGCTATCAGATTTCAGATCTTTGCAAATCCAGCGGTGGAAAAATGAAAACTCATGTTCTTAACTACTTTCCTCTGCCACTACCAGCAAACAGGTGTTTTGAGTTCTGTTGTTCTCCCTCTTTGAAGCCTTGAGAGTTTTTGTTGACTTTCTTTCTTCTGAGAGGAGGATCATCAGTTCTCTTGCCCTCCCTTCTCTATTTCCTCTTCTTCATCCTGTTAATATGTTTCTTGGTTGGATTTCTTGTTTACAGAAGTATACATACAATAAAATTCACCCTTTTGGAGAGCAGTCTGGTGCATGTTGACAAATGTGTACAGTCATGTGTCCACGTATATCACATTCAAAATATAGAACATTGCTGTCCCCTGAAAAGTTGTCTCGTGCCATTTTGTAGTCAGTATCTTTTCGCGACTCCCTGGCAACTACTGATTTGTTCTCTGATCCTGTAGTTTTGACTTTTCTAGATTCCACTTCCATGTTACCTTCCCTCCAGAAGTGTATGAGACTTCCAGCTGTTCTATATCCTCAACAACACTTTGTATTATCAGTCATTTTAATCTTAGTCATTCTAGAAGGTGTATAGGGATACCTCATTGTGGTTTGTATATGCATTTCTCTAATGACTACGGATATTAAGCATTTTTCATGTGTTTATTTGCATCTATACCATCTTCTT
The DNA here is from genome assembly GCA_004027835.1 of Alouatta palliata. Classification (NCBI taxonomy): domain Eukaryota; kingdom Metazoa; phylum Chordata; class Mammalia; order Primates; family Atelidae; genus Alouatta; species Alouatta palliata. The sequence goes on along the minus strand of PVKV010013375.1, from coordinate 17,815 downwards.
CTTCTTCTTTTTTTAACATGTAGTTGTAGCTCTCTTGCCCAGGCTGGAATGCAATGGCATGACATCAGCTCACCGCAGCCTCCTCCTCCTGGGTCGAAGCAATTTTCCTGCCTTAGCCTCCCAAGTAGCTAGGATTACGGGCATGTACTACCATGCCTGGCTAATTGTTATATTTTCAGTAGAGACAGGGGTGTCACCATGTTGGCCAGGCTGGTTTCGAACTCCTAACCTCAGGTGATCCAACTGCCTTGGCCTCCCAAAGTGCTGGGATTGCAGGTGTGAGCCACCGTGCCCGCCCATCTGTACGCCTTCTTTGGTATAGTGATTGTTGAAATATTTTTCTGTCTTTATTGAGTTGTTTGTCCTCTTACTACTCGTGTATGGGTTCTTCATATAGTCCAGATACAATTTTTTAAAAACATCAGATATGTGTTTGTAAATATTTTCTCAGTCTGTGACTTATCATTTTCCTAACCATGACCTTCAAAACGCAGTTTTTATTTTGATGAAATTCAGTTTGTCAGTTTTTTTTTTTTTTTTTTTTGCCATGGGATCATGTTTTTGGTGTTGTTTCTAAGAAATCTTTGCATAAGCCAAAGATGCAAAAGAAAGAAAGATTTTCTTTGTTTTTTTCAGGAGTTTTACAGGCGTATCTAGGAGATATTGTGCGTTTGGTTTTAGGCCACCACAGTAAAGCAAATATGATAATAAAGTGAGTCACAGATAGATGTCCTTGCAGGGTTGCTGCAACCTTCAGTTTGTAAAAAGAACAAAAAAACACAAGGTCTGCAAAATGCAATAAAACCAGGTATACCTGTAGAGTTTTAGTCTTGTTATTTGCATCTGTGATCCATTCTGAGTTAAATTTTGTATGTGCTTCAAGATATGAATTCAAGATGTGTGTGTGTGTGTATGTGTGTATATGTGTGTGTGTATGTGTGTATGTGTATGTGTGTATGTATGTGTGTGTATGTGTGTGTGTATGTGTATGTGTGTGTGTGTGTATGTGTATGTGTGTATATGTGTATGTGTGTGTGTATGTGTGTGTATGTGTGTGTGTATGTGTGTGTGTTTGGCATGAGCTGTCCAGTTGTTCCATCACTAATTGTTGAATTGATTATCCTTTCTCTACTGAATTACCTTTGCATCTTTGTCAAAATTAATTGACAAAATGTCAATATATGGACAAATTTTTGGACTCTCTATTCTGTTTTATTTGTTTCTATATCTGTCCTTATGACAATAACACACTGTCTTGATTATTGTAGCTCTATAGTAAGCCTTGAAATCGGGTAGTGTGACTCCTCCAAATTCATTTTTCTTTTTCTTTCTTCCTTTTTTTTTTTTTTTTTTTTTTTTTTTTTTTTTTTTTTGAGATGGAGTCTCTGTTGCCAGGCTAGAGTGCAGTGGCATGATATCGGCTCACTGCAACCTCCACCTCCTGGGTTCAAGCAAGTCTCCTGCCTCAGCCTCCTGAGTAGCTAGGACTATGCATCACCACGCACAGCTAATTTTTTGTAGTTTTAGTAGAGACTCGGTTTCACCATGTTGGCCAGGATGGTCTCGAACTCCTGACCTCAGGTGATCCACCCACTTTGGCTTCCCAAAGTGCTGGGATTATAGATGTGAGCTACCACACCCAGCCTCATTCTTTTTCAAAATTGTTTTGTGTATTCAAGATCCTTTGTTTTTACATATAAATTTTATAGTCGGCTTGTCATTTTCTACAGAATACCCCACAGTGATTTTAACTGGGATTGGATCTGTATTCATGAGGGGTGTCACTCTGTAGTTTTCTTGTAATGTCCATGGCTAGTTTTGGTGCTATGGTAATATTAGCCTCCTAAAATGCATTTGGGAGCATTGGCTCTTTTATTTTCTAAAGGAATACATTTAGGATTGCTATCATTACTTATTTTGTCTTCTATTTTTTTGTGAGAGTTTCTGTAGAATTGATATTATAACTTTTTAAAATGTTTGGAAGAATTGACCAGTGAGGCCATCTGGGTTTAGTGTTTCTTTGTGGGAAGGTTTTTAAATCAAAAATTCAGTTCCTTTAACCAAGGGGTGACCATTCCTCTTTTCTATTTTTTCTTGAGGAAGCTTTGATAGTTTGTGTATTTCAGGGATTTTTTTTTCATTTTACCTAAGTTATGTAATTTATTGCCATAAATTGTTAATATTATTCTCTATTGTTTTGGTATCTGCAGATTCTGTTGCGATAGCCCCTCTTTTACTGCTGATAATTGGTCATTGTACTTTGTCCTTTTTCCCTTTATCATTCTGGTTATAGACTTATCAATATTATTGAGATTTTCAAATAACCAGCTTTTGGTTTCATTGATTTTTCTCTGCTCCTTCTGCATTTTCTGTTTTATTGAGTTATAATTTTATCTTTATTATTATTTTTCCTTCTGTTTATTTGGTGCTTATTTTGCTCTTCTTTTTATATTTATTAAGGTGGAAGCTTCCATCACTGACTTGAAATCCTTCATCTTTCCTAATATAAGCATTTAATGCTGTAAGTTTTTCTCTAAGCACTGCTTTAGCTACATTCCACAAATATTATGTTGTATTTTCATTTTTATTTAGTTGAATATATTTTATAATTTCCCTTGTGATTTGTCTCTGACTCATGGGTTACTTAATAGTGTTTATTTAATTTCCAAATATTTGGAGGATTTTTCCAGGTATCTCTATGTTTTTGATTTCTAGTTTAAGTTCCTGGTGGCTACAGAACTTATTTTGTATGCTTTTAATCCTTTTACATTTATTTAGATTTATTTTATGGCCCAGAATATGGTCTATCTTTGTGAATGTTTCCTGTTATAATCAAAATGAATATATGTTTTTCTGTAATTAGGAGAGTGTTCTATAAACATAAACAAGATAGTTAATAGTGTTGTTCATGCCTTCTGATATGTTTTGGCTGTGTCCCTTCCCAAATCTCATTTTGAATTGTAGTTCCCATAATCCCCATGGTCACAGGAGGGACCTGATGGGAAGTGTTTGGATCATGGGGGCAGTTTTCCCCATGCTGCTCTTGTGATGGTGAGTGAGTTCTCACGAGATCTGGTGGTTTTATGAGCATGTGGTTTTTCCCCTGCTGGCCATTCTCTCTCCTGCCGCCTTCCTCCATAATGGTAAGAGGTGCCTTCCTCCATGATGGTAAGTTTCCTGAGGTCTCCCCAGCCACGTTGAACTGTGAATCAATTAAACCCATTTTCTTTACAAATTACCCAGTCTTGGGTATTTCTTCATAGCAGTGTGAGAATGGACTAATACATCCTCTATATCAATTTTTGTCTGCTTGTTCTGTTAATTACTCAGAGAGAAGCATTGCATTTTGCAACTGTAAGTGTTGCTTTGTCAATTTCTCCCTTTAATGTTATCAATTTTTGCTTTATTTTTCAAAGCTTCTGTTATTAGGTACACACACATTAAAGATTGTTATATTTTCTTGATGAATTAGTCTTTAGCCTTATATAATCTTTATCCCTGGTAATTTTCCTTATCCTGAAGTTTACTTTTTCAGATATTAATATAGCTATTCCATCTTACTTATTGATATGGCTTGGCTCTGTGTCCCCACTCAAATCTCATGTTGAATTGTAATTTTCAACATTGGGGAGGGACCTGGTGGGAGGTGATTGGATCATGGGGACAAATTTCCCCCTTGCTGTTCTCCTGATAGTGAGTTCTCACAATATGTGTTGATTTAAAAGTGTGTGGTACATCCCCCTTCTCTCTCTCCCCTGCTGATATGTGAAGATGTGCTTGCTTTCCCTTCACCTTCTGCCATCATTGTAAGTTTCCTAAGGTCTCCCCAGCCATGCCTCTGGAACTGTGAGTCAATTAAACCTCTTTTCTTTATAAATTATCCAGTCTTTGATAGCTCTTTATAGCAATGTGAGACTGGGCTAATACACTTACGATTGGTATATCTTTTTTTCATCATTTCACATGTAATTTATTGGTGTCTTTATATTTGATATGTGTTTCTTGAAGACAGTATATAGTTAGGTTTTGCTTTTATAATCCGGTCTGACAATTTCTGCCTTTTAATTGGAGCTTTTAGACTATGCTTAATGTAATTATTTATATGATTGGGTTTATATCTGCCATCTTGCTATTTGTTTTCTCTTTATTCCATCTGTTCTTTGCTTCTCTTTCTTCTTGTCCTGTCTTGTTTTGGATTGAGCAGTTTTCTTTATATTCTTTTTTTTTCTCCAAGCCAAACTGCATCCAACTTTATTAAAGACAGTTTCCATAAACAAGCATGATATTTCAGACAGGACATGGGCAGACAGTTGTTAACAGTACACAACAACTTTCAAATTCCCTTCTTCGATGGACTACCAAAGACCAGAAAGCCACTAGAAAACCTAATGACGTCTTCATCTGATGCTCTGAACAGGGAAAGCTTAGAGTGAAGGTTGACATTTCACATTTAGCATGCTGCTTAACAACTTTTCACAAGCCCACCCTGACTTTCAGGAAGTGAAATGGAAATAGCAGAATTTCTCTGAAGATCCACAATCCAGAAGTTGAACCACTGCTCTTTTGACAGGTGCTATCTCAGTGGCATCACTGGCAAGTCCAGATTGCCTGACACAGTGGTAACCAATGACTGGGGTCAGATCCCAACAGATGTCTGGGCTTAAGGGAGTTAAGTCTATGCTGAAAGGCAGAAAGGGAGAAGAGGACATGAAAATGAATTTGTTTTTTCATAGCACAAGGCTTTTGTGTGCCAAGGTGGCCATGTGCATCAAAGTCAGGGAATCCCTCTTCCTGGGAGCCAAGAGGAAGTCTCTCAAAACTAGAAGGGAAAGGTGCTTTCCCCGTATCAGTCCAGATTCAGAGACATTCTTTTAGTGACATATGCCCCTTCCCCCTAAAACTGCAATAAAGTGTTCTGTGTGCTAACAATATAGCTTAAAAAAAAGGTAAAACAAAGTTCTGCATTTTTGTAAAACTTGATAAAAAATAGTGTTTCAGACTGTACAGTCACCGGAAGTACAGTTATCAAAAATGCACACACTGCACTTGGCAGTTCCAGCATCTTCAGCTTTCTGTGCCTGTCTGTTTTGGCATCTTCATTTTCTGCGGGGTTATTCCCCTCCTTGCCAGCAGCCGCTTTTCCCTTTTTCCCTTTGGGTACCTTCTCTCCCTTCTTTGCGGGGGACCTTTTTAGGCTTGGGCTCTGGCTTTGGAGGAGTGGGTTTAGCACACAACCTCGCGGATCTTCTCTGTGGTTCGTCCTTCACCTTGGCTTTCTCTCCTTTAGCATCGCCCAGCCTTTCTCTTGGGCATGGCGGCGGCGGCCACGGCAGCAGGTTGTAGGCTCTGGGCACGGGCTACAGGGGCGTGCGGGCTTTGGTCGGTCCGGGGGTCGTTCTCACCTCTTCTTCTTCACAATGCTCCCGTAATATTCTTGTATCTCTACCATTGCCTTACTAGCTATATCTTATCATTTTCTCTTTTTTTGTAATGGCACTCTAGGATTTAAATACATATATTTAACTTTCCACAATTTACCTTCAAATAACATTACAGTACTTAAAATATAGTTTAGTAACCTCACAACCAAATACATCCATTTCCTCCCTCCTGCCTGTTGTGCTATTTTTGTGGTACACTTCTGCTTCTACATATACTATGATCCCCACAAAGCATTGTTACTATTTTTACATTAAACAGAGATTAAAACCAAGGAAATTTATTTTATATTTGACACATTTTTGCCAATTTCAGTACTCTTCATTTCTTTTTTTTTTTTTTTTTGAGACGGAGTTTCGCTCTTGTTACCCAGGCTGGAGTGCAATGGCGCGATCTTGGCTCACCGCAACCTCCGCCTCCTGGGTTCAAGCAATTCTCCTGCCTCAACCTCCCGAGTAGCTGGGACTACAGGCACGTGCCACCATGCCCAGCTAATTTTTGTATTTTTAGTAGAGACGGGGTTTCAC
>PVKV010013375.1:0-11749 GCA_004027835.1 Alouatta palliata | reverse complement strand
TGCGCCCGGCTCAGTACTCTTCATTTCTTTGTGTAAGTTTATTTCCAACTGGCATAATTTTCCTTCTGCCCTAAGAATTTTCTTCAATATTTATTTTAGTGCCGATCTGCTGGCAATGAATTCTTTAACTCCTTGCTCATCTAAAGAAGTTCTTATTTTGTCTCCTTTTTTTTTTGCGACAGGGTTTTGCTCTGTCACCCAGGAGGCTGGAGTGCAATGGCATGATCATGGTTCACTGCAGTCTTGACCTCCTGGACTCAAGTGATCCTCCAGCCTTAGCCTCCTGAATACCTGGGACTAGAGGTGCATGTCACCATGCCTGGCTATTTTTGTATATTTTGTAGAGACAAGGTTTCGCCATGTTGACCAGGCTGGTTTTGAACTCCTGAGCTCAAGCAATCCACCCACCTCAGCCTCCCAAAGTGGTGGAATTACAGATGTGAGCCACTGCACCTAACCTTGTCTTTGGTTTTGAAAGATATTTTCACTGGGCATGGAGTTTTAGAATGTCAGATTTTTATTGATTGATATGGCTGCATTATTGTCTGGTTTGTATAGTTTCTGATAAGAAGTCTCTTGTAGTTAGTATCTTTTATCTTCTGGGTGCAATGACTGTTTTTTTCTGGTGGACTTCAAGATGTTATCTTTGATTCTGAAGCAGTTTGACTGGAATATATCTAGATGTGTTTTTCTTTGCTTTTATTCCATGGGGTTTTTCAGAGCTTCTTGGATCATGGTTTGTTGTTTTTTTATTAATTTTGGAAAAAATTTGGCCATTTAAAATTTTCTTTTCTTTCTGTTTCTACTTATTCTTCTCTGTTCTCTCTCCTTTAGCTAGGATTACAATTACATATATACAGACCATTTGCACAGTTCTTGAATAGTCTGTTGATTTTTATTTTCACTCTTCTTACTCTTTATGTTTCAATTTGGATAATTTCTATTACACTATCATCAAGTTCAAGGATTCTTTACCTTGCTGTGTCCAGTTTGCTGATAAACCCATTGAAGGAATTCTTCATCACTGATATTGAGGTTTTCATTACTAACATTTCTACTTGACTAGCCTTAATAGTTTCCATTGTTCTGCTGAAATTTCCCATCTGTTCTTAGAAGTCTACCTTTTTCACTATACCCTTTAACATATTTATTATACTTATCTTGTTTCTATCTGATAGTTCCCACATTTTGGCCATCTCTAGATCTGGTTCTGTGTATCTTAAAATCTTTGATTAGCTACTAGGCATTGTGTGTAATGGAACAGTAGTAAAGTAAATGATATTTATGCCCAGAAATTGGAATATTTCTTATGTCATGGCTGTAGTATAGGGCATCAAGTCAATCTAATCTGTAGTTGATTAAGGTTTATGTTTTATTTATTTATCTGTTTATTTAGAGATGGAGTCTCACTATGTTTCCCAGGCTGATCTTGAACTCTTGCACTCAAATGATCCTCCTGCCTCAGCCTCCCAAAGTGCTGGGTTACAGGCATGAGCCACGGTGCCCAGCTGGATTTAGGTTTTTGTTTTTGCTATAATTACCTTTTACAGCCTCCAAATTTCTCCATTGGTGGACTGTCCCTACTTTGTGTTCAGTATGAGGACTTGAGTCCCACAGGAATTTTCCAAGCATTCCTGCTGTGCACTCAGCATTGCGTGCATGCAACACAGAGGAAACCTCTCCGTGTTGTAGTAGAGAGGTAGTCCCCAGCGGTAGACTGCTGTTACTTGGTACTTGGTGCAAGGCTTGTGGTAGAGGCAGTGAATTCTTAATTCTCCTGCTCTAGCTTCAGCCTTAGACAGTCTTGAGCCTGAGCCCCAGGAGTGGGGCTTTCTTTGTATTCCTGTTTTTCCTCCAGTTTTTGACAACCTCTGCCTCTTATTCAGTGCAGGTACTAGAATCCAGGCAGACTTCCTCTGCTTCACCCCCGTGGGAATGAAACTCTGCCTTATTAGTTGGGGGATCTTGAGTAGGAGGGAGGTTCCTCCTCTTTCCCAGTGGTAGGCATAGCCCTCTGTTTTATATCAGTGCAGAATCCTGGGCACTAATGGGTTTCCTCTTCCTTGCCAGTGTCCAGTGGCTTTTTTGTTTGTTTGTTTGTTTTCTTTTGAGACAGGGTCTCACTCTGTTGCCCAGGATGGAGTGCAGTGGTGCTATCGCAGCTCACTGCAGCCTCCAACTTCACAGGCTCAGGTGAGTCTCAGACCTCAGCCCCCTCAGTAGCTGGGACAACAGGTGTGTACCATCTCACCTGGCTAATTTTTTTTTTTTAGAGGCAGAGTTTTGCCATGTTGCCCAGGCTGCTCTCGAATCCCTGGGCTCAATCAATTCACCCAGATCAGCCACCCAAAGTGTTAGTATTACTGGCATGAGCCAAAGCACTTGGCCCTGATGGCTTTTGCTTAGTGTCACTGCAGCATTGTGGTTGGAGGGTCTTCTATTCCTGCAGCAGAGGCAGTCCACATGTGCCTTGTAGCACGTCAGGGACCTGTATGATGCGCATCTTACATCAAGGCAAAGCCAGGGTGCAGGTGTTTATCTCTCAGCAGCAGCCAGTTACCACCTTGCACTCATGCAGGTCCCAGAGCACAGATACGCTTCTCCAGGTGCTCCTGCTCCAGCACGTTCTGCATGGCTATGTCATCATGGGGTTCTCTCAGGCCCTGTCCCACTCCACATCATTCTCATGAGCATCCAGTGGAGGACTGTAGGAGGAAGCTGTCTAGAGGGTACAGGCTATCCTGTGTCTGGGGCTTCCAGTAAACTGCCACTCTCGCTAATGCTCAGCCATTAAGAGTTCAATAAGGTATTAGTCATTTTCTCCTTATCTACCTTTGTGGCAGCTACCTATTCCTCCATGCTCTGTCAACATGAAACAGATAATGTATTTCATCCAAAAGAGATAGTGTGTTCTGGCCACCTCCAGAAACCAGTTCACCTGGTGGCCTGTGACCTCAGCTCTCCAGTGAGCTGACAAAAAAAAAAAAAAAAGATTTTGTATGTTATTTGACTTTCCCTTTGCTATCATGGGAACAATGTTCCCATGTGGCTCTCTACTTTCTAAGTGGAAATCAAAATCATCTCAATATGGTTTTTACACAATTAAAAAGATCTCCCATTCAATGTTTCTGTTATGACTATATACATTAAATTCCATATTAAGTCAAGTTGTGTACCAGCATTTCATTTTCTTTCTTGTACAACTTGGTTTTCTTGAAATTAATTGCTTCTTTTGATTTTTGCATTTACAAATTTTCTGTAAGACATCTCAGAAAACAATTTTTGTAGATGCTCAAACCTATTGGATAGTCTGTCTCCTCTCCTTTCCTCTTCCTAACTCTTTTCTTGAAGACCTCCCTCCCAGGGCATTCTTTTTTCCTGCTCCCTCCAGATGGGAAGTGCCCTCATCCTGCTGTTTGGCATCAGCCTGGGCCTTCCCTTCACACATTTTCTGGGGAGTACCTTTACCTCTCCCATGGTAGGGTACAGGGTTTCCTGACCCTGTGTCTTCTTTCATGATTTACTCTTTCATTTTGTTGGAGCACATCCTCCAGCAGCTTCTCAAGAAACAGTGTGTGTTTTGAAATACTCAATAATCCTCCGTTGATCATTCATCTTCAAGAGAGGAGCACTAAAAACCTAATTGCTTGCCAGAGCTTGGTGACTGGTGAAATTTCACTGTAAGTTAGGTCCTGCATGACATTGAGGAATATAAAAATGGCAGTAGTTATAGGATACTATTCTTGGAATGGTCAGCTCTTCAGACTTTTCTCCTGCCTCAGGGTATAACCCCGGCTGCTGCAGTTTTCTGGAATCTGAGGGGGGAGGACGTGGGGAGGGGATATTGTTTAATTCCCCCTTTCGCTCTGATTCTCTATGATACATCCTCTCTCCAGAGAGTAAACTTTGTGTGGAGCAGGACTGGGGATGGCAGGATGGTGAGGAAACTCCTGGATACTCGAGGTGGCCAGGGAAATCTGGGGACTGAGTTGAGCATTTTAAAGCCTCACAACCAACAATCCCTGTTTTTATTTTAATTTTTTTATTGTTTTGGGACAAGGTCTCATTCTGTTGCCCAGGCTGGAGTGCAGTGGTATGATTTTGACTCACTGCAGCCTCTACCTCCTGGGCTCAGGTGATTCTTCCACCTCACCCACCTGAATAGCTGGGGATACAAGCACAGGCCACCATGCGGCTAATTTTTGTATTTTTTTGTAGAATCAGGGTTTTGCAATGTTGCCCAGGCTGGTCTCGAACTCCTGGTCTCAAGCGATCCTCCTGCCTCGGCCTCCCAAAATGTTGGGATCACAGGCGTGAGCCACCGTGCTCGGCCAACAATCCCTGTTTTTAGCTTTTTCCTTCATCCCCACTTCAGAGATTCCTGATGCCTCCAGTTCTCAAGTGCTTCCAAGATGAGGCTTCTCCTCATCCCCAGCACCATACCTCTCCCCACTGCAGGCACTTGGGTTCAACGTTTTTTGGTCTGCTAAACGTCTTACCAAGTGACACCTGCTTTGTAGCCTCCAAAGTTTTGCTGACATCTCCCATCTCTGTGGTTGTTTTCTTTCCCATTGTTCTGTCCTTGTGCCCATTTTCTGGGGAGTAGCTTTACCTCTCTCATGGTAGGGTACAGGGTTCCTGTACCCTGTGTCTTCTTTCATGATTTACTCTCTCATTTTGTTGGAGCACATCCTCCAGCAGCTTCCTGAGAGGCTTTGTGCCTCTTTTCTTCCCCAATATACTGTTTCTCATGCCTGTTTTCTTTCCCATTGTTCTGCTGCCTTGTGCCTATTTTATTTATTCCCTCTCATTTTAGTGGGGCTTTAAGGGGCAGACATACATTTGCTCTATTGAAGCAGAAGTTTCTTAGTTCATTTTAAAATGGAGGAAAATGATGACAGAGAGAGACAGATCCTACCCAAAGCCACATGATGAGTTAATGGCAGGGCTGGATGGGTTTTGCATGTTGCTTTCTCCTAAACACCTACCTGCTGGGTAGAGGCTGGGGTCCTGGGGAAGCCCCCAGAGAGACTGTTTTTTGGGAGGGGGAGTGTATCAGGCAGAGCTGCTAATGGTAGCCATTACTTGGTGGTCAAGGAGTCTGGAGTTTTAAGAGAGCTGGCTTCAGGCAGCTTTAAGCAAAGCAAGTCCCTTTGCCCTTCAGCCTCAGCTTCCTCATCTGTCAAATGCAGGAGTGGTGAGGATCAAATAAGATGCTGCGTGTCCTACCCTTGGGACATGCCAGACACCTAGAAGTTAGAGGTCGCTCTTTCGTCATAACGGTGATGGCATGCGCTTTTCCAGGGCCAGAGCTAGTTCCTGGAGGAGACTCGGCACAGGGCATGGAACGCTGTGGTGCCATTTTCCTGTGCCTGTGCCTTCTGATCTTGCAGAATGCAGCAGCAGGTAAGGGGGCTCTGCTGAACTGGGGGCAGCCCTAGCCCAGGCCGGGACTGTGGTGCAAAAGCGGGAGGCGTCAAACCACGGGAGATTGAAAGGGGCCACTTAGGCTTCCTGGGGGCGGTAGGAGCTGCTCGTGAACTAGACCCTCAGTCTGGGATGGCAAGCCTAGAGGCTGCGGGGCCAGGGGGCAGCTGAGACAGGCTGAGGTTGAGGTGTGTCCCCACAGAGCCACGGCAGGAACTGCGCATCATGGAGAATATGGAGGCACCCAGGGCCCGGAGCCTGTTTTCTTTTGCTGAGTGAGTTGGACGTGTCTCTCTCCTGTTCAGACTCAGCTGTGCCCCCCACCCCAAGCCTGCACCTCGAATCAGTGGGCCCGGGCTGGTCCAGTGTAGACTCTTAACTGTGCATTTTTCAGCACTTTTATTGAGCACCTACTGCATGCCTGACATTAGGCTCTGGAGATGCCGGGCAGACATGTCACTGCCCTCATGAAGTTTATCATCTAGGAATGGGGGCCCTTAATCTTGGATGTCATGAAACTAAGTGCGGAATTGTGGGTCTCCAAGCATTTTCCTGGGAAGGGGCTCTAAGACTCTGGCTGGGTTCTCCAGGGTCTATGACCCAAAGACTGAGCACCTCTAGGTGAGAGGCCAATGCTGAAGACTGGCCAGGGATAAGAGTGACTACAGGGAAGCTGTGAGGGAGCAGTCAGGGAGGGCTTCCTCTAGGAGGTGACAATAAACTGGGACCTGAACAGGAGTTAATTGAGAGCAGAGGAGGGATGGGATAGAGAAGTAAGAGTGTGCCAAAGACACTGGATGTGCAGTGGTCTGGAGGTGGGAGTGACGGGGCTGTGGGTGGGGAGACCCTGCCCTCCCAGGTTGTCTAGAGCCCTCTCTCACCCTTACCCCACTCTGGGCTCTGGCCTCCCTGGCCATCTCTCCGGGCCGCAGTCATCTCCACCAGCTGGAGCAGATGCTACTGAACACCAGCTTCTCAGGCCACAACCTGACCTTGCAGACAGCCACCATCCAGTCTCTGGCCTTCAAGCTGAGCTGTGACTTCTCTGGCCTCTCGCTGACCAGTGCTGCTGTGAAGCGGGTGCCCCAGGTCAGAGGCTGTAGGGGGTGGGGGGTGGTCATTTGCCCCTGCCCTAGAAATCCCCCTGGGGTTTAAGGTCTGGACTTTCTTTGGGCTCCACTGTCCCCCTCCCCATATCCCCCAGTCCAGGCTCTGCCCTAACTGGGAGTGTGTTGCCTCCTCTGTAAATTGGGGCTGATACTCGCTGTGTGAACTGTGGAAAGGGAGGTGCTTTACGGCCCCTCCAGGGTAGAGTCTGCTTCCTGCTTTGGCTGGAGGCAGCTGTAGGAGAGGCCAGGAACCCTGGCTCCTTTTAGGACCCTAGGGTGATTGGCTGGGTCCCTGGCTGGGACTGGGGCTGGGTCTGAGGTAGCTCCATCCCTGAGCAGCATGGAGGGAGGGCCTGGGATCTTGGGAAGTTTGGGAGGAGATGCAGCCTGCCGGGAGAGGGTTCTGTAGGTGGAAACCCTGAGGAGGGTTTCATGCGGAGTGGGAGGCAGTGAAGCTGCTGGGATCGGGTCTGCAGGTTCTGGTTGCCAGACGCGGCCAGTCTGTGACCCTCCGCAGGCCCGCAGTCAGCATGCCATGCAGTTCCCCTCCGAGCTGACGCGGGACGCCTGCAAGACCCGCCCCAGGGAGCTGCGGCTCGTCTGTATCTACTTCTCCAACGCCCACTTTTTCAAGGTCAGTGTGATGGCGGGCCAAGGAGGGTGGGTGCCGCCCCCTTCTTGGGATCCACTGCAGGCGTCCATGTCACTGCCTGGCCTCTGGGTGACCAGCACCAAGTGAGACCAACCAGCCAACGGTGCAGTCCAAGCCCATTGACCCTCTCTGGGCCTCAGTTTCCCTGCCAGCTTTAGCAGCATGGTAGGAAAGCACAATTACAATCTGCAGATGATACCTAAGAAGGCTACTCTGTGCCTGTCCCTACACAGGAGACAGACAAGAAGGCATTGTTCCCTGCCCTCAGAGAGCTCTCGCTTGATGGTTAGACTAAGACCTTAGAGATTTATTTTGTTTGGCAGTCTTGCTCTGTTGCCCAGGTGGGAGTGCAGTGGCGTGATCTCAGCTCACTGCAACCTCTGCCTCCTGGGTTCAAGCGATTTCCCTGCCTCAGTCTCCCTAGGATTACAGGCATGCACCACTATGCCCAGCTAATTTTTATATTTTTAGTAGAGACAGGGTTTAACCGTGTTGGCCAGGCTGGTCTTGAACCCCTGGCCTCAAGTGATCCACCTGCCTCGGCCTCCCAAAGTGCTGGGATTACAAGCGTGAGCCACTGTGCCCGGCCAGACCTTAGAGATTTGACGTCAGCACAAGATTGATGACAGCCATAGAGATCCAGAGCGGTGGATGAGTGAGGGTGGGGTCGGGGTCCTTCCACTGGGCAGTCCAGGGGAGCTTCTGGCGAAAGTGCCTTTCAACCTTGGCTTTGAAAGTGAGTGACGATAGTGGTGAGGTGGAGGGCCTGAGGCTGGAACGCATTAAGCAATGGGAGATGGAGCAGCGGGTGGTGATGGAACAGCTTTCCACAGGGCGGGAACAGCACATGCGCAGAAAGCTGGGAGGCTGGGAAGGCTTTCACGCTGCACACGGGAAACTCTTGCTGCTTGTTCTCAGCCAGGGAAGCGGGCTCAGACCTTACCCAGGGTCTCCTCATTCCCCTGCACTCAGCCTTTCTCCTGCTGCCCTTCCAGGATGAAAACAACTCATCTCTGCTCAATAACTACGTCCTAGGGGCCCAGCTGAGTCACGGGCACGTGAACAACCTCAGGGATCCGGTGAACATCAGCTTCTGGCACAACCAAAGCCTGGTACTGCTCGGGGTGCCCCCATTTCCACTGCACCCTTGCCCCTCTGTCGAATACTGGTTTCACCAGACCCAAACCTGTGGAACCATCTTGGAAACAGACTGTTTGAAATCCATCACACTTTGAAAATTCCTGCAAGAAATAAGAGAGAGAAAAGTTTTTACTCATGTATTTGTCAGGATTCTTTCAGTTGTAAGTGAGGAAAGATCAGCTCAAGCCAGCTTAAGCCCAGAGGGAACTGATTGGCACACATCAGTGAAATGTCTAGGGCTGGTCCACCAGCTTCAGGCACGGCTGGATCCAGGGACGGATCAGATGTCCTTGTGGGCGGATGTGATGGATCCAGGACAGATCGGATGCCCTTTCCATCTCAGCAATGGTCTCCTGCCTTGGCTGTCCCTTCTGTGGTATGACAGAAGCTGGAGAGCAAGACTTCCTTTCCCTCTTCCCATCAGGCTCTTCCCCTCACTCCCTACTCCCAACCTGCCCCAGTGCAGATCAGGGTCTCAGGATCTTAAAGGTTCATCTGGGTCACGTGTCCATCCCTGCACCTGTCACCGTGCCCAGGGGGTTGGAATGTGTGGATTGGCCAGGCCCAGGTCACATGGCCCAGGGACCGGGGTGGAGGAGTGAGCTCCTAGGGGAAGTACAGATGCTGATCCTGGAAAAAGAGAGGAGTGCTTGTTGTGGGTGGGGGTGGAGTAGGGTGGCTCATAAGCCTTAATGCCTCCATTTCTCGGCTCCTGGCATTCCTGAAAAGCCCGGAGCCTCTGCTTTCTGGATCCATCTTTCCTTCATCCTCACCAGGACTGCCCTGCACTCTGAATGTCACCATCAGCCTTTCCTTTCTCCCTCTGGGCTTTCGCCAGGACAGTTCCCTCCACCTGGAATGCCTTTGCCCTACTCGTGTTGAAATCCAACACATCCTCTAAGGCCCCAGGGCCCCCACCTCCCCTTCTGTCTTCGGGTCAGCTCGGCCTGCTCTCCGTGGTTTTCCATGGCTGCCTGTGTCATTTCCTCCACCTCTCCACCCACGTGGCTTGGCATTAGGTTGTCTGTGGATGAGTCTCTCCTGAACAGACATGGGTCTGAGCACATTGCTGTTCCCCATGGGGAGGAGGGGAAGGGACCAGCTGGTTATAGAATGTCTACTGTACAAAAGGCCAGAGCTGGACACTCAGGATTCCATGTTGCCTTTTGTTTTCCCACCATTCTTGTGACATGAGTATGAAAGACCTTATTCCATAGATGAATCAACTGAGGCTCAGAGCAACTTGGCATCTTGCCTGGGTCACTCTGAGAGTCCCTAATGGAGATGGTGCTGGAATCTGAGACTGAGACCAAAGGCCAGCCAGTGTCTGGTGAAATGTTGGCAAATGTGTGGTTGAGTTACTGTTGGTCCCTAGGACTCCCAGACACTGACCCACAGCCTTTCCTCTGCACCCTTTGACTGACCCCAGCATCTCCCCACAGGAAGGCTATACCATGACCTGTGTCTTCTGGAAGGAGGGCGCCAGTAAGCAGCACTGGGGGGCCTGGAGCCCTGAGGGCTGTCATACAGAGCAGCCCTCCCCCTTTCAGGTGCTCTGCCGCTGCAACCACCTCACCTACTTTGCTGTTCTCATGGTATGTGTGCATCCTGAGTGAGGCTCAGAGCTGCAGAGGGCCCTGCGTCTGTGGCAGAGGGGCTAGGCAAAAACTGGTGCAAGGAACAGAAAATCCAACTTAAAAGGGCTTAAGCAAAAAAACAGAAGAGAAAAAAACCTTATAGACTCATGTTTCTGAAAAGGCTGGGTTAGGCTTCAGGCATGGCTTGATCCAGGGGCCGATCACTAAGATCACTAAGATAGCACTCTACCTCTGTCCCTCAACTGTGCTTGCTCTGTGCTGGCTTAACCCTCAAACAGGATCTCCTTTTGAGCTAATAATATAGCTGGCAGCAGTTCCAGGCTCATGCCCTGGTAGCTTTCAGGCCAGTGGAATAAGATCTTTTACCCAGTTCTGCCAGCCATGTGTTCATCCCTGAACCAAGCACTATTGGCAGGAAGAGAGAAGGCCCTGCTAGGCCAGGCCTGGCACGCCTTTCTGCACAGAGAGGGTAAAGTGGTGGTGTAGACCCCCAGGTGCATAGGGAATGGGGGAAGGGAGGCATTCATAGAAGAAGCGGGAGAGGGGAGCTGTGAAGGGGCGAAACTCACCATGTCTGCCATGGCCTTATTCAAGCCAGGTTCATGGCTAGGCTTGTGGGGAAAGGGACTTGGAGCGGAGGCCTTGGGAGGGCCCTCTGACTGAGGCTGGGAGGGCGGGTGATGCTATGCTTCTGGCCTCCAGCCCCTCTTCCTTCCTGCAGCAACTCTCCCCAGCCCTGGTCCCTGCAGAGCTGCTGTCTCCTCTCACATATATCTCCCTCGTGGGCTGCAGCATCTCCACCGTGGCCTCGCTGCTCACGGTCCTGCTGCACTTCCACGCCAGGTATTCTGCTGCCACGCTGCTGGGCCTGCGCCCCACTGCAGCACATCACCTCCCCCGGTGTCCCATTTAGTCCACCAGAACTGGGTGGGCTTCTCCAGAGGGTGGGGGCCAGGAGGTGGGAGACCAGCCTTGTGGAGCGGCTGCTGTGGGATCCCTGCCCCTTCTTCGCCTCAGATTCCCCGTCAGTGTGCACCTCTGCGCCCATCGGGTGGTGCAGCCTGGGTGATGTCCCTGGGCCATGGAGGGCCTTACTCTCACCTGCAGGAAGCAGAGTGACTCCCTAACACGCATCCACATGAACCTGCATGCCTCCGTGCTGCTCCTGAATATCACCTTCCTGTTGAGCCCCACGTTCGCCATGTCTCCTGTGCCTGGGTCAGCGTGCACAGCGCTGGCTGCTGCCCTGCACTACGCGCTGCTCAGCTGCCTCACCTGGATGGCCATCGAGGGCTTCAACCTCTACCTCTTCCTTGGGCGTGTCTACAACACCTACATTCGCAGATACGTGCTCAAGCTTTGTGTGCTGGGCTGGGGTAAGCACAGCATCCCTCTTCTCCTCCTCTTGAGGCCTCCAGGCGGGCAGGCTGTTGATCCTCTCTAGTCCTTTCTTCCCCTCCTCCTCATCATCATAGTGGCCATTACATGACCACCAGCTGTGACCTCGGTCTACACCCACTTCTACTTTCTATATTACTAATTTTATCACCTCTTCCACCTCCTACATCTACTCCACTCTGTTACCACCATCATCACCATCACCTCCATCACCTCCTCAACCTCCACCACCACTGCCCCTACCTCCGTCACCACCATCATCACCTCCTCCACCTCCATCACCACCATCACCTCCTCCACCTCCATCACCACCATCACCTCCTCCACCTCCATCACCACCATCACCTCCTCCACCTCCATCACCACCATCACCTCCTCCACCTCCATCACCACCATCACCTCCTCCACCTCCATCACCACCATCA
>PVKV010013374.1:49247-62057 GCA_004027835.1 Alouatta palliata | reverse complement strand
TCCCAAACTCTGCCTCCTGCCTGCGCCTCCCCCACTCTTTAGGATTTCCTGAAAACCCATAACTTTCTCCAGATGCAAGCCGGCCTCAGCCTTGCCACGTCAGAAGGGACAGAGCGGATCGTCTCGGGAGGAGCGGGGGCTTTCCTGGCTGCTCAGAGGTGCTGAGGCACGGCCCGGCCTCGTGGCCCCGGCGTCTGCCTGGGGGCGCCTGTGGGATGGACAGCCGGCCCCGCCAACCCAGTGTTCAGACTACCTGTTCAGGAGGCTGTCAATGTGTACAGTAGTCTGCACATTGGTTAGGCTGGGCTTGGGCAAGCGGCGCGTTGAGACAGGCACCCCAAACTCGCCAGCATCCTCGGAGTAAGGCAGGTCTGGAGGTGAGTGTCATTTTCCGCCACCCCGTTTCCCACTGCGGTGGAGCCTTGCACAGAAGGTTCGAAGGCGTGGGTGGGAGAAGAGGTGCTGGGGAAAGGCAGAGGGAGCCCCAAGACTGGCCGAGGGATTGGGGGTTCTGGCCCTATTAGTCTGCCATCCCCACCCCATGGCTGTAAATGTCTCCTCGTTTATTTTTTAAATAAAGAAATAATGATGTCTTGCGTGTCACTGAGGCGTCTCTAAGAGGGTGGCCTGCTCCTTGGGGGTGGCTGCCACGTGTGTGACTCCAAGGGTCCCTGTGGCGGGGGAGGGTCAGATTCCACGGCTGCCCCCTCCTGACTGGAGCCTGCTTTGTGTCTGGGGCACACACAGGGCCTCTTTCACAGGTCTGCAGCTTCTCATTACGGCCGGCACCTGGCCCTTCTCCCACTGCTGCTCCACACTCTGATCGGGGGGCCCCAGGGGAGGGTTGGGGGCTCTGGCTTTCAACCTCCAGATCAGCGTGAAAGAAGAGGCGATCTGAAAACTAGACCTGCAGTGCTCCTGGGCAGAGAGCCACCAGGCTGAGGTTCAGGACCAGAGGTCCCTTCAGGGCTCGTTGCCGGAGGCCTAGCACTCCCACCCAGGGGACCCTGGAAGGTCCCCACAGCCCTGAGCTGAAAGGCAGGGGACCAGCTCTTAGCCTGCCTGACAGCTCACACACAACAGCGCATGCTGGTTTCTGACTGCAAGGCGGAAAGAGGGGAGAAAGAGTGAAAGGGTACCCCACCCCACCCCACCCCGGCCATTTTGAGGAGCCATCCAATCTGGACATGTGAGTTCCTAGAGAAGCCTGAGGCAGGGAGGAGGCTGCAGACAACGCCTGGCCCCATGCTCCTCCCACATCCCAACCCCATGAGGTTCGCTGAATCTGAGGTTCTGGAGGGTTCCACAGGGATCCCAGAAATGCTTGGTATGGTGGCTCAGCAGACTCTACAACCCTGGGTTTAGAAACAGTGCCCCAGGCCGGGCGCGGTGGCTCACGCCTGTAATCCCAGCACTTTGGGAGGCCGAGGCGGGTGGATCACTTGAGGCCAGGAGTTTGAGACCAGCCTGGCCAACATGGTGAAACCCCATGTCTCTCTCTCTCTTTTTTTTTTTGGTGAAACCCCATCTCTAAAAAAAAAAACACAGTGCCCTAAACTGAGTCCCACAGAGGCCCCAGAGATCCTGAAGCTCCACAAACATTCCAGAGATGAGCCTCTGGCCTTGTGTGGAGTGGGATGATCACCTTTCACCCCAATGCCCTTGGTCAAGGGGACATCAGGCCTGGCTTGCAGTGCAGGTGTCTGGATGTGGGGCTAGGGTGCCCCTCAGGTCAGGGGGCATAGGCCCGCAGATGTGCACTGGGGAAATGTCCACCCCTGGGGGACCTTCCACTGGTCCCCCATGTGGGTCAAGTCACCACTCAGAGACTTAGTTTCTGTACCTGGCAGACTACAGAGCCACCCCCATGGCAAGTGTGAGGATTTCCTCATGGGGGACAGGGTTTGCCTCAGGTGTGGCCTCAGTGGGCTCTCTCAGCAAATGAACCCAACACAGACCAGGGGTTCACATTCACAAGCCACACCCACCGCTCTTCCCTGGGGCCAGTTGGGGTCCCCCAACCTGCCTTCTCTCTAACCCTGAGACTTCGAAGCCCAGTCCTGCCTGTCCTGGGGCTGGGTTGGCTGCCAGCAAGCCCCCAGTGGGAGGCACTCCTACAGGGCATCCCTCCAAACCTAAGGGGAGGAGAGCCAGGCAGGGCAGCTCCAGGGGCCTCAGGCAACCCTGGCCTCTCCACTGAGGTCGCTTGGACTGAGTTGGTGGCTGTGCCATCCCAGGGACCATGGGGACTGGTGGCTGGCCCTGTACCTGACACAGCCCACGCTCAAGGTCATGGATAGCCTTGGAGCCAGCCCTGGGCCCACGGCGGGATCTGGGACAAAAGTGCATCTCTCTGAGCCTCCAGCTCCTACTCTGTGCACTGGGAGTAGGTGGGTAGGTTCCCAGAGGAGCTAGCAGGACTTGATGGTGGTGACCACCAGGAAAAAACCTGGGACACATGCTGCGAGCCAGGCACAGTGCTGGGATCAAGTACCAGACCTCCCCTGCTGGCTCCCGCCGTCCAGAGGGGAAGGCCACAGTCCTGACTTTATAGGTAGGGAGACAAGACATGAAAGGTTGACGCCATGCAACCAATATCCTGGTGAATCCTGGTGTCAAGCCCCAGCTGTCACGCTCAGGAACAACCCATACCCACCTCTTTCTTAGAAAGCGCTAGAACTGTTAGCTGGGCGCACAGTTCTCGCATACAGGGGCCCTTCTTTCCTTTCTTTGGGCTGCTAGAGGCTACATGGTGATGGGCGGGGCAGCCATTTTAAACTATGAAGGGAACCCTATGTTAAGTTGGCAACAGGGGAGGCGGAGCCAGGCCCTGGACAGTCTCACGGCACAGCGCCACCAAGCTCACTGAGACATGAGCAAGAAACAGACTTCATCTCTTTAAGTGCCCTCATTTTGGGACTCTGTTATAGATGCAAATCCATAGCCCACATGACACAGCTATGGCTCACGGACAACCTGTGGTCTTCTCCCAGAGTCACCAAGACAATGAGAGAAACACACTTCCCTTTGCCAGGGACCCTTGAAAGTCAACCTGGACTGCATCAGAGTAGCAACAAGCCGTCACACAGAAGTGGCTTCCCTCCCAGGCCACTAAGCCACGGTTATGTCAAGAGAATTAAGCAAGAGGCCGGGCGCGGTGGCTCACGCCTGTAATCCCAGCACTTTGGGAGGCCGAGGCGGGTGGATCACGAGGTCAAGACATCGAGACCATGGTGAAACCCCGTCTCTACTAAAAATACAAAAATTAGCTGGGCATGGTGGCACGTGCCTGTAGTCCCAGCTACTTGGGAGGCTGAGGCAGGAGAATTGCTTGAACCCAGGAGGCGGAGGTTGTGGTGAGTCGAGATCACGCCATTGCACTCCAGCCTGGGTAACAAGAGCAAAACTCCGTCTCAAAAAAAAAAAAAAAAAGAGAATTAAGCAAGAAACAGGTTGATCAGGGCCATGAAAAAGAATGAGATCCTGTCATTTACAGCAACATGAATGAGATCCTGTCATTTACAGCAACATGAATGAACTGGAGATGATTAAGTGAAATAAGCCAGGCACAGAAAGACAAATCTTGCATGTTCTCACTCATTACGTGGGAGCTAAAAAAGGTAGAAGAGGAGCTCTCACAGAGCTGGAGAGTAGAAAGATAGTAGAGGATGGAAAAGGTGGGGATAGGCAGGGGGTAAAGAGAGGTGGGTTAATGGGTACAAATACACAGCCAGAGAAAAAGCATTAAGTTCTACTGTTCAGCAGCAGAGCGGGGTGACTGTAGTTAAGACTACAGTTAACAACAATTGTCTGTTTTTTGTTTTTTTTTTTCAGATGGGAGTCTCACTCTGTCGCCCAGGCTGGAGTACACTGGTGTGATCTTGGCTCACCGCAACCTGTGCCTCCCGGGTTCAAGTGATTCTCCTGCCTCAGTCTCCCAAGAAGCTAGGATTACAGGCACCCACCAGCATGTCCAGCTAATTTTTGTATTTTTAGTAGAGATGGGGCTTCACCATGTTGCTCAGGCTGGTCTTGAACACCTGACCCCAGGTCATCCACCCACCTCATCCTTCCAGAGTGCTGGGATTACAAGCATGAGCCACTGCACCTGGCCAACAATGTATTGTCTATTTCTTCTTCTTCTTCTTCTTCTTTTTTTTTTTTTTTTGAGACAGGGTCTCACTCTGTGGCCCAGGCTGAAGTGCAGTGGTGAGATCATAGCTTACTACAGCCTCTATCTCCTGGGCTCAAGTGATCCTCCCACCTCAGCCTCCTGAGTAGCTGGGACTACAGGCACACGCTGCCATCCCCAGCTATTTTTTTTTTTAGTTTTAGTAGAAATGGGGTAATGCTATATTGCTCAAGCTGGTCTGCTGGTCTTGAATGTCTGAACTCAGATCCTCCCACATCGGCCTCCCAAAGTGCTAGGATTACAGGCCTGAGCCACCATGTCTGGCCTTGTATATTTCAAAGTAGTTAGAAAAGAGGACCTCAACTGTTCTGAACACAGAGAAATGAGGAATACCAACGTGACAAACACCACCAACACTCTGTTATGATCATTACAGATTCTGTGCATCTAAGAAAACATCAGAGGGACTCCATAAAAACGTCAAATATTATCTTTTTTTTTTTTTTTTTTTTTTTTACATGGGACAATCAGGAGGGATGCTGGATCAGCGTGGAGGCAGGGGCTGGTTGGCAGCATCCCTGCTCAAGGCTGCCCTCCCACTCACAGTGAATGAGTCCCTCCCATGACTCAGCACCCAGGGGCCTCTCCACTTCCTTCCTATAATGACAAGCATGTAGGCATCATCTGCACACCGTGGCCAAGCACCGCACAGCGGGCAGGGACCTTCCTAGCCCACTTCGCAGATAGAAAAACTGAGGCCCAGAGAGACGAAGGGCCTGGCTGTGCCTGGAGGTGATGGAAATCCAGCACCCCTGCAGCCTGGCCACACACCTGAGCCCCTGACCCTTGGGCATGGCCCCTTCTCTTGACCATGGGGCAGTGAGGGTCTGTTTCTAGCCTGCTGGTGACTCTGTCACCCGCTATCTTCCTTTTGGATTCTAGGAGCTGACCCCATGGGGGATGGGTACAATTCGAGCCTCTTGGCACATGGTGGCTGCTCTCCAGCCCTGGGTGATGGTTCTCATGACGACTCTGAGGCAAAGTGGTGCAGTGACTGAATAAGTGCTGCCCAGAGAGAGCGCCCTTCCGCTCTTCCCCGTCTGTCCCACCACCCATAGCAGCCCACTCCCGCCTGCCACTCACCTCCTCATCCTTGTACCAGGACAGCGACTCGGCAGTCAGCACAAACCAGTACTCCTTGGAGCCGCCCTTCATCAGGCTGATGTTGTTGATGGTCAGCCAACCCCTGCGGATCACCTGAGGGGAAGCGTGAAGCTTAGCACGGAACCCCGCTCCGCAGCCCTGGCCACCCCCAGTGCAGTGGCCTCACCCACAGCTCAGTGGTAAGCTGGAAAATGCGACAGAGACGCTCCCAGCCCGAAGCCCAGGAAACCCAGTTCTGCCCTGCCCCAAGCATTTCCAGCTGGAAACCAACATGGGTGCCATCTGGACAGGTGGGCGGATAGACTCAGTGGGACAGGGCCCGATGGGGGACAGGGACACAGAGGCCTGACGGAAAGGGCCCTGGGGATGGAGGAGTCCCCAGGGATTGTGTGGGGGGCTGTGGCACATGGAATGTGACATCTGAGGAACTGCACTTGTTTGAGTGACAGGGTTCCAAGGGGTGCTGTCCACACAAAGAGCTTGGGTCAAATATGTGAGCCCAGGGGCCCTGCCTAGGGACACTGAAGGAGCAGGGCTCATGTCCCACGCTGGCTACAAGCCTGGTGGTCGCCCTTTTGACCGACACATCAGGGTTCTGGGCTGGGAGATCCCATGGATGGAGCTCATGTGGCTGTGGCTGTAGTCTGAGCGGGGTCAGAACCCAGGCCTGCGCAGGCGACTCACCTGACAGCTAAAGGCAGGCGGCCTGGGGGCTGTGCTCCCACACTCCCTGGCCGCTGGAGGCGTGTGTGGGCCGAAGCCCCCCACCCCACTCGGGACTGGGGCCCTGGGAGCTGCAGGAAGCACACAGAGGCACGCGCAGGGCGGCCTGGGACCCAGGCACTGACAGGCTTGGCCAAGCTACAAAGGGTGGGCTGAGCATGGCCACGGACAGCTGCGAAGGGCTGGCCTGCACCCCCCGGGGCAGGGCATGGCGGGGCATAGCATGGCATGGCAGGAGCACCAGAGATAGGGCCTCCAGGAATCCATCTGTGGCCCAGATGCTGTCCTAGTGGGGGGCAGCCCTCTGGAGGGGCCTCACCTGGACTACCCAGACCTACCCCAGGCCTGTCAATCTGAACAGGGCCACCAGCCCACAGCTCCAGCAGCTCCTTGGTGGCTAGATGTGAATTCTAAGCCCCAGGAGGCCATGAAGATGGAGGTGGCTAAAGAGTGCCCAGGGACCCCTGGGCCAGGCAGAAGTCGCTGCCCAGGCTGGGGACAGCATGAGATGCCACTGGGCACACCTTGTTAAGGCCAAGGGTACAGACTTCTCCCTCCCTGGGATGAACAGACAGGACTCTCTCAGTTGTTTGGAGCAGGCAGTGACCCCTGGCATCTGGCCATTCACGGGCTGCCTGGTGGTGGGTGAAGGTGCCGAGGGTAGCAGCCCTGTGAGCTCACAATATCCCCTCCAGGAACTCAGTGACGAGCTCTCCCTGGTCTGCCCAGGATGTCCTGGTGTTAGCACCAAAGGCCTGGCGTTCTCGGAATGCCTTCATTCACCCAGGGGGAGCCGGGCAGGGGCACTGCCTTGTCTCAGCCCAGGGTTGGGCACAGAGTGAATACTTAGTAGACCCTGGTTCAGTGACTGAATGACAACCAGGGAAAATAGAGGGACAGGCTGTCAGTGCTCCCCCAGAAAAATGTGGAGCCTCTGTACTCCTAGGCCCGGCCCATTTCCTAAGGAGAGAGATGTGCCTGTGCACCCCTCGGTGGCCTGGCTCTCCTGCCTCCAGCCAGCCGGGGTTAGTATCGGTCAGAGCTGGAGGACAGGGCCCATGCTATGCTTTGGGGTACATGGACACAGGGCCAGGGCACTGATTAGGGCACAGCTGAGCCTCAGGGGTGGGAGGTCTGGCAGAAGGCCTGAGGTGCCCTTCTCCATGTGGGTTCAGAGACAAAAGCCCACCCCAGAGAGCTGCAAGCTGTGGGTAGCAAACATAGACACTGTTAGCTACCCACAACTTGTGACCCAGAGAAAAGGGAGGGGCCAGGCCTCAGCAGAAAGTCAGATTTGCATCCAAGGGACACCTCCCAGGGAGACTGGGCTTAGAAGGAAGTGGGGATGGGAGAAACAGAAAAGGTGGCAAGGCATCGCGGGCTGGGGTGCACAGTGATAGGCAGGCAGGCACATGGGGCGGCACGAGTGGCAGGGCAGGCAGGGCGTGGAGGGCAGGGATCCCCTGGCAGGCTGGTCCAGCCTCTTTCCCGGGTGAGGGTCCTGGCCCAAGTCTCCCGGGGAGAGATGGAAATCACAGCTGGGAGATGCAGAGGCCACGGCCACGCTCATGGCAGCACTGGGCTATGTGGCCTCTGGTAGGAAAAGGTGAACCCCTAAACCTCTTGGGGAGAAGGCAGGTTCCTGGCCTTGGCCTGGCAAATTCAAGGGGACTAGGGGGAACACGTGAGGAACCTGAAAACCATAAGCCCGAGGCCGATTAATTCCTCCTGTCACTGCCCCCGCCCACGGCCCTATCTGCACCACCCAGGCCCTGGGAGCAGCGAGGCCCTGGCACAAGATCGGCTCAGCTACAATAAAGATCCCAGGATTGCCAGAAGATTCCTGCCCGAGGGCAGTGGCAGGGGTGATCAATGCCTTGGTGGCTGGCAGTGGGAGAATGTCCCCGAGAAGGGAGCCCCTGCTATGACTGGAGGCCCAGGCTGTGCTGTCCAAGTGTGAGAGCCAGGCTGAGGCCAGTTGCCTAGAGATGAGCTCCTTGAACTGGGCTCAGCTCTTAGATATGAACAGCAGCTGCTTCCCACTGGGCTGGGCTGGGCCTCATACCCATCTCATGCCCCATACCAGGCCCCAGCCGAGGGCTGTGCACAAAGGAAGGAGGTGTTACCCACAGCAGGGACGGACAGCAAATATGATTCATCTTGGGGGCCATGTCAATCGATTGGTACGAGATACCTGGAGCACTGTGGTGAGAATTCTGGGCGTGGCAGGAAACGGTGCTAGGATCAATTAGTGTTGCCCGTCACAGGCAAAGGACAGGAGAAAGGGACAAGTGGAACAGAAGAGCCTCGTCTATTTTATCTGGAGGACAAGAGGCAGCATCTAGGAAAGGGGCTCCTGGTAGATTAGTCATGCCTGCCATGCATACAGGAGAGGGTATCATATGAGGAAAAAAATAAATACCTTGATCACTTAGTCATATCTGCTATAGAACACTCATGCTGGCATGCTTATTTGGAAAGAATGCCAGGATTGATTAGCAATGTCTGCCATGGGCATGTGCTAGAGGAGCAGCACAAGGCAAAGAATGCTAGATCAACTAGCCATGTCTGCCATGGGCACAGAGGGGAAGATTTCTGCCACGTGGAAAAATAAGCTCTGATCCACGAGTGACATCTGCACAGGAGACAGAAGGAAGACGGGCAGTGCCAAGAATGACTTCTGGTCTGGCTTAAGTGAGATCTTCCATGGCCAGATATGTGAGGGGAGGCAGGGGTGGTGTGTAAGTATTTGCCATCCCTAACCTACAGTAAACCATAAACACCTGCCAGGAACTGGCTGCAGGAGAGCACCTTCAAGGGTGGCGTTCCAGTTAGTGCCTGTGTGTGAGTCAATTTACACCTGGGGCAATGCGAAGTCTAGCACCAGCTGTGGCATGGGGTTTCCAGGTTAGCTCAATTTTTAGTATTTTTGTTATTTGGAGGGGGTGGGGAACAGGAAATGTTAGGGGCGGGCGGGGTCTCCATCACCACTAGATTCTCTAAAGTTTGCTACCACAGCAAGTATGTACTTACCAGGATCTCCCCCTTTGAATATGCAAAGTTAGGATTGTGGGTAAATCAGGGAAGAACAGGCGGAGGAAAAGAGATGGAAGGGACATGAAGGGGACAAAGAAAAAGCAGGAAAAGCACAAAAACAGGAGAAGAGAAGAGCAGGGGAAAAAACAGCAAAAGAAAAAAAATTACATGCTATTAATCATATTCATGGTGTTAATATTTAATTCATTATCATCTCTTGAAACAAAAAAAGCAATAACATATGTATTACCTATGGCAAGCGCAAAAACAAATCATGCAATGGTTACGTTTCTACTTCCTGTGGGTTCTACGATCCTGCAAGGTACAAGGCGGAGTCCCCACCCCGACCCCTGCCCAACAGGGAGAAGGGAGAGACATAGGCGGAAATTTTGCAAAGATTATGGGTTTTCTTTTCTTTTCTTTTTTTTTTTTTTTTTTTTTTTAAGACAATCTTGCTCAGCCACCGAGGCTGGAGAGCAGTGGTATGATCTTGCCTCACTGCAACCACCGTCTCCTGGGATCAAGCAATTCTCCTGTCTCAACCTCCTGAGTAGCTGGGATTACAGGCACCCACCATCACACCAGGCTAATTTTTTTGTATTTTAGTAGAGATGGGGTTTCACCATGTTGGCCAGGCTGGTCATAAACTCCAGACTTCAGGTGATCCCCCTGCCTTGGCCTTCCAAAGTGCTAGGATTACTGGCATGAGCTACTGTGCCTGGCTGGGTTTTCTTAAAAATTAATAATAAAGACTGTGTATGGTGGCTCAAGCCTGTAATCCCAGCACTTTGGGAGGCTGAGGCAGGCGGACGGCATGAGGTCAGGAGTTCGAGACCTGCCTGGCCAATATGGTGAAACCCTGTCTCCACTAAAAATAGAAAATTTAGCTGGTTGTGGTGGTGGGTGCCTGTAACCCCAGCTACTTGGGAGGCTGAGGCAGGAGAATCACATGAAGCCAGGAGGTGGAGGCTGTGATGAACCAAGACCGTGCCACTGCACTCCAGCCCCAGCGGCAGAGTGAGACTCTGTCTCAAAAAAAAAAAAAAAAAATATAATAATAATAATAATAGAAAGGCACTGAAGGCAGGCACTGTTAAAGCCATTCATATTTTACAAGGCCTCTAGCTGGGTTAAGATGTTAAGGTACAACCCTTTGTGGCTCAGGGCTTTTCCAGGTGTGGGGCTCCAACTATCCTAGGCTCCCTTGAGTTGCTGGCAACAATGTAGTTTCCAGCGGCTCTCACCTACGGGCTCCTAATCCCAGGGGCTGTGTTGGAAAGCCCAAAGAGGTCACAGACCCTTGCTCAAGGGAAAAAGTTCTTTTTTTCTTTTTTAAAAATTTTTATTAATTTATTTTTTTAGAGATGGGGTTTCACCATGTTGGCCAAGCTGGTCTTGAACTCCTGGCCTCAAGTGATCCACCCACCTTGGCCTCCCAAAGTGCTGGGATTACAGGCGTGAGCCACTGCACCCGGCCCTTTCTTTCTTTTTTTTTTTTTTTAAGAGACAGGGTTTCTCCACATTGGTCAGGCTGGTCTTGAACTCCTGACCTCAGGTGATCCACCAGCCTCAGCCGCACGAAGTGCTGGAATCACAGGCGTGAGCCATTGCGCCCAGCTAAATTCTTATTTCTTTTCTTTTTCTTTTTCTTTTTTAATAGAGAAAGGGTTTCACCATGTTGGCCAGGCTGGTCTTGAACTCCTGACCTCAGGTGATCCACCCGCCTCGGCCTCCCAAAGTGCTGGGATTACAGGCATGAGCCACTGAGCCTGGCCCTAAATTCTTATTTCTTTATTATTATTATTGGAGACAGGGTCTTTTGCTCTGTCACCCAGACTGGAGTGCAGTGGCGCAATCCCAGCTCACTACAACATCTGCCTCCCAGGTTCAAGTGATCCTCCTGCCTCAGCCTCCCGAGTAGCCAGGATTACAGGCACGTGCCACCACACTCAGTTAATTTTTTGTATTTTTAGTAAAGATAGGCTTCTGTCATGTTGCCTAGCCTAGGCTGGTCTCAAGCTCCTGAGCTCAGGCAACGCGCCTGCCTCAGCCTCCTTAAGTGCTAGAATTACAGGCGTGAGCCACTGTACCTGGCCTGATACTATTTTTTAAGACAAGGAGGTCTGACTGTATTGTCCAGGATGGTCTTGAATTCCTGGGCTCAAGTGACCCTCCTGCTTTGGCCACCCAATTAGTTGGGATGACAGGCATGAGCCACCATGCCCAGCTAATTTTTAAAAATTATTTGTAGAGACAGGGTCTTTATATGTTGCCCAGACTGGTCTCAAAGTCCTAGCCTCAAGTGATCCTCCCACCTCCGCTTCCCAAAATGCTGGGATTACAGGCAAGAGCTACTGTGCCTAGCCAAGAGTCAAGTTCTAACCCTGGCCTTGGATGTCACATAGGGCCTTCCAGGTGGGTAAAATTTGCCCACTAGGCCCTGCTAGAGTGTTGGTTCTCAGACCATCTCCCAGAAACATCAACATCTAAGTGGCCTCTAGAGGCCGAGAGCAGATAGCCTGGTACTAAGGCTGTAGGGGGGCATTTCACTGGTCGATCTCCATCATGGGGGCTTGCTGTCACTCAGCGTTCTCCCACCCCCAGGGTGGAGTGGCAGGCTGCAGAGGGGTGCGCTACCTGATTGGGGATGGCCCTCTTCTTGTTCAGCTGTGTGCTCCTCTGCTGGGCACTGAAACCAAAGAACAGACAGAATTCATGTAGACAAGATGCTGGGAGGGAAGAAGGGCAAGAGGCGCATGTGGCCATTCTCTCCCTGGGGACCAAGTGAGCAGCTACAGGCAGAGGCAGAGAGAAGCCCCCTGCACACAAAGAGGTGCGCAAGGGAAATGGCCTGGGCACACTGAACAAGAAAATGTATCTGGTTCAACTGAGGCTTCTAGGCCCTCATCTCACCTGACTTACTAAAGTGTTGGTTATTTCCAAACGTCACTAGAATCCTGGAGTTTCTAAGAGGAAGTGTGAAAAGGTGTTGTCTAAGCTGCCCGCAGTGGCATGATCACAGCCCACTGCAGCCTTGACCTCCTGGGCTCAAGTAATTCGCTTGTCTCAGTCTCCCGAGTAGCTGGAACCACAGGTGCACACCATGCTCAGCTACTTTTTGATGTTTTTGTAGAGAAGGGGTTTCACTACGTTGCCCAGGCTGGTCTTAAATTCCTGGACTCAAGGGATCTGCCTGGCTCTACCTCCCAAAGTGCTGGGATTAAAGGCGTTCTGAACCACCACGCCCAGCCCTTCTTCCTACTCTTCCCATCTCTTGATCCCAACACCAGCCTATAAATGTCTTCATAATGTGGGACAGCTACTGGCCATGAAATGACACTCATCTTGCACAACTCCTGACCCAAATTTAGAGGACATCCAAGGTCGACAGGGCATGTTTCTATAAGATTCCTTATTTATTCACAATCCGAAATATCTTTTCTTGTTTATCCATCTTACTCCCTGGCTAGTTCATGCTGGCACAGACAAATCCCACTATATTTTATATGTGGACACCTACTCCACCACCTTATGGTTCTAATATATTTTCTTTCTCTCTTTTTTTTTTTTTGAGACGGAGTTTCGCTCTTGTTGCCCAGGCTGGAGTGCAATGGCGCGATCTCGGCTCACCGCAACCTCCGCCTCCTGGGTTCAAGCAATTCTCCTGCCTCAGCCTCCCGAGTAGCTGGGACTACAGGCACGTGCCACCATGCCCAGCTAATTTTTGTATTTTTAGTAGAGACGGGGTTTCACCA
>PVKV010013374.1:23343-43273 GCA_004027835.1 Alouatta palliata | reverse complement strand
GCCCAGACTGGAGTGCAGTAGCACGATCTCGGCTCACTACAACCTCCAACTCCCGGGTTCAAGCGATTGTCCTGCCTCAGCCTCCTGAGTAGCTGGGATTACAGGCACGTGCCACCACACCCAGCTAATTTTTATATTTTTAGTACAACAGGGTTTCACCATGTTGGTCAGGCTGGTCTCAAACTCCTGACCTCGTGATCCACCTGTCTTAGCCTCCCAAAGTGCTGGGATTACAGGTGTGAGCCACCACACCTGGCCTTTTTTTTTTTTTTTTTTTTTTTTAAAGAGACAGGATCTTGCTCTTTCTCCCAAGCTGGAGGGTGATGGCATGACCGTAACTTTCTGAAGCCTTGATTTTCTGGGCTCAAGTGATCCTCCCACCTCAGCCTCCCAAGTAGCTGGGACCACCATGCCTGGTTAATTTTTTTATGCTTTTGTAGAGACAAGATTTTGCTATGTTGCCTAGGTTAGTCTCGAACTCCTGGGTTCAAGGAATTCTCCTGCCTGAGCCTCCCTAAGTGCTGGGATTATAGCCATGAGCTACAACACCCAGCCTGGCCTGTGGGTTTTTGAAGGGTTGACTACAAAAAGGCATAGGGACAGAGATTTTAAGGGGTGTTAGAACCGCTCTGTATCTTGAGATGAGGGTTACTATGCCATATGCAGTTGTCAGCACTCACAGAACAGTACACTCGACATTTACTGCATGTAAATGATACCAGATAAAGAAGACAAAAGCCCAGTACCTGGTCCTTGGTTCTCCCCTCCCGTTCCCGGATGTAGGTGGTGACGATTCGCTCTGTCTCCTCTCGCAACCGGGGGTAGGAGCTGAGCTGGGGGAGCAAGCAGAGAGGCCGCATTGGTGGGGTCCTCGTGGCATGGGAAGCAACGTGAACCACACAGGTGGAAAATGTGGAGGGGGGTGGGGAATGAGATATGAGGGGGCCCACCGAGCCCCCACCTTAGTCCTGGCTCCCAGTGAGTCCAGCTGGGAGCTAAGAGCAGAAGAGTGGGGGTGTCGTGGACCAGAGAGAGCAGAAGAGCAGAGCTGCTTTTCCAGCCAGCAACCAGGAGGCAGGAGGTGGCATGAAAGCAGAAAAGCAGGGCATCCCCCTCTTGCCCAGCATTGGGTGAGAGCAGGAACCCTGAAGGCCCACAGCAGTGTGAGTGAGTAGCGTCTGTTCTAGAATGGTAAGGGTGGCATCTGGACCATCGGCCTCGGTGGGAACTCCTTGCAGAAAGCCACTCCTGATCTGTGGCACCCACTCCCCAAGTGCCCCCACCTCCCCCACCTTCATCTGCAGCACTAACTTAACCAGACCTCATGTGCGGGGGAGTCCCATCTTCCGCAGTCTGGGTCAAGTCCTTGAGTTGGGGAAAAGGGAATGGTTAGTCTCCATGTGGCCTAGACTGTGAGAACACGCAGGGCTACACACTGATGATGTGTTTCCTGTGTTTTGCTGCTTTGGTGCTGGCTGGGAAACCCCTTTCTGTAGGGGTTCCAGGAAAAGGCAGTGCTTAGTAAATGTGATGCGTTTGGCAACAGCAAAGACTGACCGCCCCCACGGACAGCCACAACCCACGTGCCATGCCACTCTCCCCACTCCATCTGCCAACGCAAGGTGGAGACATCTCTAAGTGACACCTGGTATGCAGAAGGGGTTTCCTGCCGATGCTGAATGTTCCAGATGCTCGGGTTGAGACTAACACATGGAGGGGGAAGACCGGGACAAACGTGGAGATGAGAAGAATGAAACCTGTTACCTTCTCGGCACACTTTTTAATGACTGTGGCCAGCTCTGAGACCACGAGATCAACACACTTCAAACTCGGCTCTTTGAGTTTTACAATCTGTTTTTTCACAATGGCTTCAAAGGCCATGTCGGGGGTGAAGAGCCCCGTCCTGGGTCATGCGGAGGGTGGGACGAGGCAGAAAGACACCCAGGGACAGCGCAGGCCACACACGCGAGACAGGAGACAGAGAGAAGAGAAGAAACGAGAGTCATCTGATTAGTCCGTGCACAGGGAAGCCTGTGCCCGCATTTGCCCCGGAAGCTGCTTCGGATCAAAGAGGTCTCGGGTTTGGGGGTGTGGGCTCAGACTGGGGTGTAGTTAGAGAAAGGCCATGGGTGGTTGTCACTGCACGGACAGACAGCCAAGGTGTGTGGAGGCCTCTAACGTTCATGTCGGTGACACCTGGCTCTGGGATGAGGGTTTCCAACCTGTATGGGCTGTTTTCCCCCTCCCTTTTCTAATCGAAGAAGCTTAAGCAGCAAATGTGGGCTCTTCCAGACTGAGAACAGAGGGGCTCAAGCAGAAGTTCCCTGGCAACCGGAGCGCTGGGGACACTGTGGTCGCGCAAGCACAGACTGCCCACCAGGAGGCATTTCAGCTGCTTGGCCAAAGCGTGCTGCCCTGGGAACCAGGCTCTGAGCATTGAAGCGGGTTGGGGGAGCCCGGCACATCCTGCCGAATGGAGGCAGTGGCTCATTGAAGGCGCATAGAGGCACTGTGACTGAGTGGATCCAAAAATGGGCTGCCCCTGGGGGACCACAGGGGGTACAGGGGGTGGGCAGGGGCACTTAGGAGCCCTGCTGGCCCTCATGATGCTGCTGGCATTCAGGCCTTTCCCAGAGCCGTGGGACAGAGAAGTCGGTGGCTCCAGGGAAGTCAAGAAGGGGTGACAGCCAGGGAACTTCAAGGAGCTCGGCCTCCAGCAGGTGACGCGGGGTCCCTCTCTGCTTCCCAGGAGGCAGCAAAGCAACAGCCCAGTGAAACCCCAATTTCATCAGACACATGCTAGGCTTGGTATCAGGGTCCCAG
Source organism: Alouatta palliata (assembly GCA_004027835.1). Taxonomy (NCBI): domain Eukaryota; kingdom Metazoa; phylum Chordata; class Mammalia; order Primates; family Atelidae; genus Alouatta; species Alouatta palliata. The sequence goes on along the minus strand of PVKV010013374.1, from coordinate 40,450 downwards.
GGACAACTGTCCAACCATCTGGCCAGTCCAGGAGGCCCGGCACACCCCTGTTGGGTCCAAGCTGACATGCTCCCGCCCCAGCCTCTGGGGAGAGGCCACGTTCATGGACAAAAGGCGATATGGAGAGAAAAGGCACCCGTGGGGGCCAATGAGGTGCTAGGAGCCTGATACCAAACCCCCGTACCCCCGTTTCCACAAGGCCAGGAGTCACCCTGCCAAGGGAGCAATACCTTACTGGTACACTGCCTAACTGTATTGATTAGCTCCTGGATAACCAGGTCAACACATTTCAGACAGGGCTCTTTCAGCTTGACGACCTGCTTTTTCACAATGGCCTCGAATGCCAAATCCGGGGTGAAGAGCCCGGTCCTGAAACCGTCCAGACCCGGGGGCAGGGGAGATAAGTCAGAGAGAAACAAAGCATGGTCAGCAATTTCATCGGCCCTGGCCAGGTCCCCAACAAGGAACGAAGGCTGCATCATGTATGGGGTCGGACGCCTGAGTCCACTGCCTGGAAACCCTCAGGGTGACCTGAGGACCCCATGGCAATGCAAGGTCAGACACCTGGAGTGACTACCTTTGTTAGAATAAGAAGGGGACCCAAGAGGCTCACGAGGGACCCGTGATGGGGACTCATGCTGGCTTCCCAGAACCCTGACTCAGCTCCACCCCACCCCTCCCCAGGCAAATCTATAGTGAGCTTTCTTAGTTTAGCAGGAGGTTCATGCCAACCGATAGGGCAGGAACTCAGCCCTGTTTGATCAGGAGCTGTGGACAGCCCCGAAGCCTGCGACAGATTCAGGACTAAGACACATCCACCCTCACGTGCCCCTGGAGACCCACAGGGAGGGGCTCACAGCTACTAAAAACTACTTGAGAGCCCTCTTCAGGCCTAACGATTAGGGGGCTCAGAGGTTTGGGGGACCCAATTAGCTAGGGCGTGACACCGCGGAGAGGAAGGGACAGTGGTTAACTCTCCTTGTGGAACTTGCCTGACTCCGTGGATGTTCTTAATAGCGTAGCTGATCTCCCGTCTTAAGTCCTTCTCGTCAAACTCCATCTGAGAAGAGACAAAGCATGCACATGCACGGAGGTACCTGGGGCACTGCCACGGCAGGCATGCATTTGGGGAACATCATCTCCCATGCGTGGCTGCATTCACAAGGCAGAATATTTAACTGGTCAACATTTTATAAAAAATTGAAATCTGGCCGGATACAGTGGCTCACACCTGTAATCTCAGCACTTTGGGAGGCCAGTGCAGGCAGATGGCTTGAGCCCAGGAGTTTGAGACCAGCCTGGGCAACACAGCGAGACCCCCATCTCTACTAAAAATATAAATATAAATAGCCAGGTGTGCTGGTGCACACCTACAGTCCCAGCTACTCAGGAGCCTGAGGTGGAAGGATCAACTGAGCCCAGCAGGTTGAAGCTGCAGTGAGCTGTGATTGCACCACTGCACTTCAGCCTGGGTGAAAGTGTGAGACCCAGTCTCAAAAATAAAATAAAATAGTTAATTAAAACCCGGTTCCAGAAAGCATGACTTGAAACCAACACTCTCATTGTATTGGTGGGAATATAAATTAATGTAAACTTAATTTTTCAGACTACTGGCACGCACCACCACATCTGGTTATTATTAATTTTTTTTGAGATGGAGTTTCGCACTGTCACCCAGGCTGGAGTGCAGTAGGGTGATTTTGGCTCACTGCAACCTCTACCTCCTGGGTTCAAGCGATTCTCCTGCCTCAGCATCCTGAGTAGCTGGGACTACAGGTATTTTTAGTAGAGATTGGGTTTCACCATGTTGGCCAGGCTGGTCTTGAAATCTCGGGCTCAAGTGATCAGCCCACCTTGGCCTCCCAAAGTGCTGGGATGAGCAACTGCACTTGGCCTTGCTTCTTTGATTTTAAAAAACTCCTGTTTTTCTAAAATAAAAATGCTATGTGCTCATTGTAAACAGTATAAAACTTCAACCAAGTCACAAAAAAGGGGAAAAGAAGTCCCAGATCCTAGAACCCAGAGCTGATATTTTGGCAAACATCCTTGCAAATACAAAGAAACAGTTGTAGACATCTGTGTTCAGTTTCATACATAAGGATGTTGTATATATCAGCTCAGTGCTACATTGCACGTGCTGGCTCCAATGCCTATTTTTTCCTTCCTTTTTTTTCTTTTTTTTGAGACGGAGTCTAGTTCTGTTGCCCAGGCTGGAGTGCAGTGGCACAATCTTGGCTCATTGCAACCTTCTGCCTCCGGGGTTCAGGTGATTCTCCTGCCTCAGCCTCCCGAGTAGCTGGGATTACAGGTACCAACCACCACGCCTGGCTAATTTTTGTATTTTTAGTAGACACAGGGTTTCACTGTATTGGCCAGGCTGGTCTCAAACTCCTGACATCGTGATCCACCCGTCTCAGCCTCCCAAAGTGATGGGATTACAAGCGTGAGCCACTGCACCCAGCCTAATTTTTCCTTCCTTCAATGACATGCTAGGGACATTTTCTCATGTGAATTTATCTATATTTTCTGTGCATTTTGCAAAGAATGTATACTGGCTTTTGTCAGAGGAAAAATACAGGAGTTTTCATATTGTTCTGCCCAAAATCTCAAACCTGGGTGTCTGGGAAGGCAGGCCAGGGGGACACTTCATCCAGACCACGCCCTGCCCACCACAGGTTTAGGCTTAGAGGTAGGAGCTTGAGACCGTATTGCCTGGGAGAAGGCCTGGCTCGAGGCCAGGAGGAGGGTGCCTGACCAGAGATGGGAGGGCCCAGTCCTGGGGGCGCTACCTTCACCAGCTCAAAAGGGAACCGCTCGTGGAAGATGCGATTGATTCGGGCGCCCCCGGAAAGCTCCAGTGTGTCCACCTGATCTCCTGAGCCCTCGATCCTCTTCTCAAAATCCACCCCAAACTGCTGGACCATCCTATGAGGAAAAGGAAAAAGCCAGTGTCAAAGCGAGGTTTCCACGCTGCTCTGGAATGACATTCCATCTCAAGCCAGGACTTACTGTCCTTTTTCCATTTGTTAGCAGCAAAATGTCATCTATGTTAAAACAAATAAACCAAAGTCAAGAGCTCCTGACGGCAAACGCTGGCTACGAGTCAGGCTCAGGCTAAGTCTGTTCCGGTTATTCACTGATTCCATCCCAGAAGCGCCGCTTATTTCTCCCACTTTGCAGAAGACAAGAGCGAAGTTCAGGGGTCAGAGCTCAGCAGCCTCCGCCCTGAAGCTCAACTTGATTTGCGGGACGGTGGGAAGGCAAGGCAGCCACCTCTGCACAACTCAGGTGGCTTCCGCAGGTTCCCGCCACCTCCTAGCCTGCTGGAGTTGGTCCTCCTTCACTGATGGGATGTGAGGGCGTAGACAGGACTTTGCATCTCTGAGCCTCCGATTCCTCATCTACAAAACCAGTTGAGGGTACAATGTCTACCTCCTTCGTGGGGTCATTGTGAGCCCATGATGTTTCTACATCTCATTACCTCCACGAAGTCACTGATCCCAAGATGCACTATTATTTTGTGTGCCCACAAAAAGAGAAAAAACGCTGCCATTAATGGTAGTTCAGCAAAGATGCCTGGTTTCGGACAAGTTAAAACGTTCTCTTAGCTGGGTGCAGTGCCTCACGCCTGAAATCCTAGCACTTCAGGATGCTGTGTGAGAGGATTGCTTGAATTTGGGAGTTCGAGACCAGCCTGGGAAACAGTGAGACTTCATCTTATTCAAAAAAAAAAAAAGCTGCCGGGCATGGTGGTTCATGCCTATAATCCCAGTACTTCGGGAGGCTGAGGCAGGCAGATCCCCTGAGCCCAGGAGTTTGAGACCAGCCTGGACAAGATGGCAAAACTCCATCTCTACTAAAAATACAAAAATTAGCTGGGTGTGGTGGTGTGCACCTCTAGTCCCAGCTAATTAGGATGCTGAGGCAGGAGAATCACTTGAACCTAGGCGGTGGAGGTTGCAGTGAGCCGAAATCACACCACTACACTCCAGCCTGGGCAACAGAGTGAATCCTTGCCTCAAAGAAAAAAAAAAAAAATTTTCTTAGTAAAAAATTGCTCGCCGGGCGCGGTGGCTCACGCCTGTAATCCCAGCACTTTGGGAGGCCGAGGCGGGTGGATCACGAGGTCAAGAGATCGAGACCATCCTGGTCAACATGGTGAAACCCCGTCTCTACTAAAAATACAAAAATTAGCTGGGCATGGTGGCACATGCCTGTAGTCCCAGCTACTCAGGAGGCTGAGGCAGGAGAATTGCTTCAACCCAGGAGGCGGAGGTTGCCGTGAGCCGAGATCGCGCCATTGCACTCCAGCCTGGGTAACAAGAGCGAAACTCCGTCTCAAAAAAAAAAAAAAAAAAAAAAAAAATTGCTCATATAATGGACAGAAAGAGGTAGTGACAGGTGTGGCCCCTTAGCATCGGCCTGGCCCTTAAAAAGAGTCTCTCAGCATTGCTAATTGGCACTGTGAACAGTAAACAAGTAAGATGATCTTTTTCGTGTTTTAGTTTTCCTAAGCATTTCCAATTGCTCTCCCTAGTGTCTTGGGGTGTCTCCCTTTATCAGTGTCACCCCCGAAATTCATGATCTACTGAAGTACCTGGGGACAGACTTGCCCCTAAAGGTGAGCTGCCTGAATGGTGACCACTGCCAGGGTGATCAAGGCTGGGCTGCCGAAGAAAGCGGAGTCTCCCTTCATACCCCAAGTTGGAGAGGCAAGCACAAGCTGCCCAGATCCCCAGTATCTCTTTCCTTGCATGAAGAAAAGGGTGTGCACATTTAATTTCCTTCCAGGAGACACACAAACGCCTGTGTTAATGCTTCACCTGGAATTTTTTTTTTCTGAGACGGAATCTCGCCCTGTCGCCCAGGCTGGAGTGCAGTGGCGTAATCTCAGCTCATGGCAACCCCTACTTCCCAGTGAGCCACCACACCCAGCCAAATAAATAAAAATTTAAAAGACAGCACGGAGCACAGTGGTTCATGTCTGCAATCTCATAGCTGGAAAGCCCAGGCAGGCGGTTTGCTTGAGGTCAGGAGTTTAAGATCAGCCTGGGTAACAGTGAGACCTCGTCTCTATAAAACACACAAAAATTAGCCAGGCATAGTGGTGCACACCTGTATTATTCCCAGTTACTCCGGAGGCTGAGGAGGGAGGTTCACCTGAGCCCAGGTGATTGAGACTGGAATGAGCTGGGATCGCACCATAAATACATAAGGGCGAGGCGTGGTGGCTCACACCTGTAATCCCAGCACTTTGGGAGGTCAAGGCAGGCGAATCTCGAAGTCAAAAGATTGAGATCATCCTGGCCAACATGGTGAAACCCCGTGTCTACTAAAAACACAAAAATTAGCTGGGTGTGGTGGTGCACACCTGTAGAACCAGCTACACAGGAGGGTGAGAAAGGAGAATCGCTTGAATCCAGGAGGTTGCAGCAAGCCGAGATCATGCCACTGTGCTTCAGCCTGGGAGACACAGACTCCATCTCAAAATAAATAAATAAAATGAAATGAAAAATAAATCAATTTTAAACATGTACATTCCTTAACTCAAGATCCCTCTGCTGGGGTTTTTGCCCTGCAGGAATCCTTGCCTGTATAGTCACAGATGAACATACAAGCATCTGTTAAAGAAAAACCCTGGGTGTCCCCCTATTTGGGCACTGGGATACATTTACAGTCTATGGGCTGAGCCAGGTGGAAACAGAAGGCGCCAGGCTTTGCTTTAACAAGAAGGGAAAAGCCAAGTGCAGAATTCAAGCTGGAGAATGTCTATGACCATAATTACCATTCGCTTGCAAGGCGCGAACCTATAAAGACAGCCCATGTCTGCATGAGGACCTCAGACCCTCAGATGAAATGGCAAAGAAAGAAGGCCCAGCTCTTGAGAGGGGCTGCAGTGGTGCTTCTCCATGGTGATGTCAACACTGCCTGGGCAGGGAGGGCCATGCAAGGCACTGGTTACAAATGTCGTAACATGCTAAGCCCTGGGGGTCAGGGACTGTTTGTGAAGGGCATCCCCTGGCGCAGTCCTGCCATGGGCTTAACAAGTAGCATTTAAATTTATTTATTTATTTATTTATTTATTTTTGAGATATAGTCTCGCTCTGTCTACCCAGGCTGGAGTGCAGCAGTGTGATCCTGGCTCACTGCAACCTCTGCCTTCCAGGTTCAAGTGATCCTCCTGCCTTAGCCTCCAAGTAGCTGGGATTACAGGCACCCACCACCATGCCTGGCTAATTGTTTTATGTTTTAATAGAGATAGGGTTTCACCATGTTGCTCAGGCGGGTCCTGAACTCTGATCTCAAGTGATCCACCCACTTAGGCTTCCCAAAGTGCTGGAAATACAGGCGTGAACCATCGTGTCCTGTCTAATTTTTTTTTTTTTTTTAATTTCATAGAGACAGGGTCTTGCTTTGTTGCTCAGGGTGGTCTCAAACTAGCTTCAGTAATCCTCCTGCCTTGGCATACCCACACACTGGGATTACAGGCACCTTGTAATTTGCCAGTTCATCCTCATCGCCATGTGAGATGACAGCTGCTTTGACCCTCACCTGAGAGGTATAGAAAGTGAGGCTCAGAGGGTTCCAGTCACCAGCCTGTGGTCATCCAGCAGGCCCAGGTTCACCCTCAGGCTGAATCCTCCACAGCAAAACTTCCTTCAGTCCAGTAGGCCGAATCTCTTTCCTTTTTTTTTTTGACACAGTCTTGCTCTGTCAACCAGGCTGGAGTGCAGTGATACGATCTCGGCTCACTGCAACATCTACCTCCCAGGATCAAGCAATATTCCTTCCTGCCTCAGCCTCCCGAGTAGCTAGGATTACAGGGGCGCACCACCATGCCCGGCTATGAATCTCCTCCTGAAGCCTGCAAAGGGCCAGTATCTGCTCTGTAGCAAGCGTTTTGGAACACAGTCGAGGATGTCTGAGCATAAAGGCACTCGGGTCCCTCAGCCAACAACCACACACTGCTGCCTGGCAGAGGGGGTGGGGGGATGTCAGAGATATGATGGCCAGAGGAGGCAGTGTTCTCCTAGTGTCCCTGTGAGAAGTGCCTCAAGCATGGCACCGTCTGTGGTAAGGGCCACCCAGGAGTCCCTGTCACCTGCTCTGGCCCAGCTGTTCCAGTGCTTTAGGGTCCCTTGCAGGCCAAAAGCCAAGAGGTCGGAGACAGAAGAGACCCTGATAATTTGGGGTTGGGGGGCACACCTGCTCTCCCCAACCTCACACCTGGGCAGCTGCACCAACTCAGAGTCATGGGGCAGACCTTAAGAGCCCAAGCTGGAGAGGGACCCAACCCGGGCTCTGGCTCCCCTCCTCTCTCTCATATCTCTTCTCCCGCTGCGGCCAGGGGAGCCTGTGAGCGCCTGAGTCAGTCCACAAACTGCTCAGAACTGTCCATGGCTCCCACCTCACTCACAGCAAAAGCCAACGTCCTCCTGAGGCCCCACAAGGCCCCACATAGCATGCTCTATCACCTCCTCCCACACCCCTCACTCACTCCATCCAGCCACCCGGTCCTCCTCTGACATCTGGGGAATGGTCCTGCCTCAGGCCTTTTGCAGGCCAGACTCCATCCCACACCGCTCCCTGCCTCACCTGCCTCAGGTCTTCACCTGACACTCAATTTATTTTATTTATTTTTTTGAGACTACGTCTCACTCTGTCACCCAGGTTGGAGTGCACTGACAAGTTCTCAGCTCACTGCAACCTCCGCCTCCCAGGTTCAAGCAATTTTCTGCCTCAGCCTCCCATGTAGCTGGGATTCCAGGCACCTGCCACCATGTCCAGCTAATTTTTATATAATCAACGGGATTTCACCATGTTGGCCAGGATGCTCTTCAACTCTGGACCTCAAGTGATCCTCCCACCTCAGCCTCCCAAAGTGTTGGGATGACAGGCGGGAGACGGCCCAGCGATGCTCAGCTTCTAAGGGAGGCTGTTCCTGATGACTCCCTCACCAGCACCCTTGAGCCCCTTCCCTACTTTCCTATTCTGGCATGTAACACACTATCCATTTTCTTTCTTATTTTTTGTCCCATTCATCCCATGTCCCCCCATTCCGAGCCCTCCAGGGAGCAGGGATGGGCACCTGTCCCCTCCACAGCAGCGACTGCAGTGCTTAGCATGAAGCCTGGCATGCAAGAGGCTTGCAGCGGATGTCTGCTGAATGAATGAGTGGATGAGTGACGAGTGGTGCCCAGTCTAGGGGGCCCTGTGGCTGGTGGAAGGCAGGAGCCAGGCTGGTGGCGGGGGCAGGCACTGGGGTACGTACTGCAGCAGGGCTTTGGTTTTGCGAGTGGGGTCGTCGGGCCGGAAGTTCTTGTACTCCTCCACCTCCTTCTCTAGGGACAGCAGCTGGCTCTGGAGCTTGCTGCGCAGCGCCGGCAGCGACTCTCGGATGTGGTTGGTGAGTTGCTGCAGGCGAGAGGTCAGAGATCAGGAAGGGTGGCATGGGCAGGAGGCCAGGGCATGGCAGACACACTCCCCCCGACCAAGGGCCCAGGCCAGGGTGCCACACCACACAGCCTTGAGAGACAGCAACAGACACATCGAGCCACAGACACATTCAGGTTTGGGAAAGGAGACGGGACGGAGCTGCCCATAAGTGTGATAAGTTACAAACGGCCCACGGGGTGGACATCAGGTACTGGACAAATCAACTGGGGTGTCCACGCCACAGAGGAGGACATGGAACTGCTTGCAAGGACAGTCCATCGGCCCATGGAACATGGGGTCCAATGGACACACAGGGACAGGCCCTACAAACTAAGATGGAAAGATCTCCCCTGAAAAGGTACGAAACGCACTCAAGACGGGCTCCCTGGCTGCAGCTGCATCCACAGAGAGAATCAAGAAAGATTCAAAATAGACAAATGTGGGCTGGGCATGGTGGCACATGCCTATAATCCCAGCACTTTGGGAGGCTGAGGCAGAAGGATCACTTGAGATCAAGAGTGTGAGATCAGCGTGGCCAACACAATGAAACCCCGTCTCTACCAAAAAATACTAAAATTATGTGGGTGTGGTGGTGGGTGCCTGTAGTCTCAGCTATGTGGGAGGCTGGGAAAGGACAGTCGCTGGAACCCAAGAGGTGGAGGTTGCAGTGTGCCGAGATCACACCATGGCACTCCAGCCTGGGTGACAGAGCAAGACTCTGTCTCAAAAAAATAAATAAACAGGCCGGGTGCGGTGGCTCATGCCTGTAGTCCCAGCACTTTGAGGGGCCAAAGCAAGTGAATCACAAGGTCAGGAGTTCAAGACCAGCCTCGCCAACATAGTGAAACCCCATCTCTACTAAAAATGCAAAACAATTAGCCAGGTATGGTGGTGCACGCCTATAATTCCAGCTACTCAGGAGGCTGAGGCAGAGAACTGCCTGAACCCAGGAGGCAGAAGTAGCAGTGAGCCAAGATCATGCCACTGCACTCCAGCTTGGGTGACAGAGCAAGACTCCATCTCAAAAATAAATAAATAAATTTTAAATTAAAAAGAAAGAAAGAAAGAAAGAAAAAGCCATAAAATCAGCCTATACTTTCAAAACATAAAGCAGAGTTTTGCTATCTGTCCTACAATACAGAAGAATTTAAAAAGTGTTCATCAAGGCTGGGTGCAGTGGCTCACCCCTGTAATCCCAGCACTTGGGGAGGTTGAGACTGATCACTCAAGGATAGGAGTTTGAGACCAACCCAGGCAACACGGCCTGACCTTCTCTCTACAAAAAATAAAAAGCTTTTACAAATTAGCTGGGTGTGGCAGCACACACCTATAATCCCAGCTACTTAGGAGGCTAAGGCAAAAGGATGGCTTGAGTACAGCAGGTTGAAGCTGCAATGAGCCGTGTCTGTGCCACTGCAATCCAGCCTGGACAACACAGTAAGACCTTGTCTTAAAAATCATCAAAAAGCCCAGGCACAGTGGCTCATGCCTATAATCCAGCATTCTGGGAGGCTGAGGCGGGCGGATCAGCCTGGCCAACGTGGTGAAACCCCATCTCTGCTAAAAATACAAAAGTTAGTTGGGCGTGGTGGTGCACACCTATAATCCCAGCTACTTGGGAGGCTAAGGCAGGAGAATCACTTGAACCTGGGGGGCGGAGGCTGCAGTGAGCTGAGATCATGCCACTGCACCCCAGCCTAAACAACTGACTGAGAATCTAAAAAAAAAAAAAAAAATTTTTTTTTTAAATAAAAATAAAGTGTCCAGTGAGCTAAAAAAGAAGCATGAAGGAACCTCACATCTATGGCATGGAGCTACTGGAGTGCCCCAAAGACTTCCGTGACCAGGGGGACATAGGACCCTGTCTGTGTGGGCTGCCTAGAAAGGCAGGGAGCCACACTGGCCTTCCCTTGGTCTGTGACAGGATCCTAAAGCACTTGAGTCGAGCAAAGGGAGAGGAAGGGGCACTGCTGCTCTGGGAAGCACCCCACGTGGAAGGAGGCTGAGCCCCTCCAGACTCCCTGGAGGCCAGCTGGCTCTCTGCTGCTGGCTCTCAGGAGGCCCCAGTTGGCTGTGGACTTTTACTTCCCTTCCTCTCCCTACTCCTGTTTGCGGGCAGACCCCAGCTTCCTCTCCTGGAGGGCCCCTCCCTCTAGATACTGACTTCCCTCTTTGCTCTCCTGGGCTGCTGTCTCTGGGCCACTCTTTTCCTGGCCCCCACCCCTACTGGATTCAGGATCCTGCATTTATCTGGTGGTTTGTTTGGAGTCAGTCTCCCCCACTAGAATTATGCCTTCCATAAGGACAGGGACCTGCTCGCACATGCACACTGTGTCCCCCTGATACGTGCATGAAAGGATGACTCCTGGAGTGCTGCTAAGACCCTGCTGCCAACCTGGAAGGTGCCAGAAAGCAGCGAGGAGGAATGTCTTGCCCCTGCTACCAGGCACTGCAAAGGCAGGCCCAGCCAGGCAAGCCACTGTCACAGCTAACAATGGGCAATGCCTGTTAGGGGGTCGCCACCTAATCCTAGAGCAGGGACACCACCCCCTCAGAGAAGACTGCACACATGCAAAACGATGCCATTAATGGCAGCCTTTTGTTGACTAGGAGGGTTAGAAACAATCCCAGCGGCCCTGCCAAAGAGACCAGTTAAACAGACCAGACTCAGGGCACAGGGCCTACCACACAGCTACAGAAGAGAGCAAGGACGGGCTCTCTGCTTCGGGGACGAAGCTCCACGACACTGCTGGGCGGACGAAAGCAGGTATGGGGGAGATCCGTGACACTGTCATTTAACGGTAAGAAAGGCTAAAATGTGGCTCTCAGGCAGGATAAGGACAGTAATGACAGTGGTACCTGTGGGGGTGGAGGGGGAGATGGGGCGCATCACTGCATACTTTATTCCCTCCCTGAGACAGGGCCTCGGTCTGTCGCCCAGGCTTGAGTTCAGTGGTGCAATCACAGCTCAATGAAGCCTGGAAATACTGAGTCCAAGTGATCCTCCTGCCTCAGCATCCCAAGTACCTGGGACTACGGGCGTGTGCCACCATGCTTAGCTAATTTTTTCTAGAGATGGGGTCTCCATATGTTGTTCAGACTGGTCTTGAACTCCTAGGCTCAAGTGATCCTCCTGCCTTGGTCTTCCAAAGTGCTGGGATTACAGGTGTGAGCCACTGCACCTAGCCAAGTTCATTTATTACAGCAAAAATAAATGCGGACCCAACTCATTTTGCTAAAACAAGTGCTGCGCTACCTGAAACGAGTGCCAGTGAGGACTGCAGCTGTTGTGCAGTACACAGCCTATCACTGCACACGGCTGTGCAAACCCTTGCAGTACCTGATTCAGCGTCTTCTGCAGATGCGGCGTGCCCATGCGGTCGGCCATGTGCCGGTAGGCCGGGTGGGAGAGGAAGAACTTCCTCTCAGCTGCCAGTGCTGCGCGGATGTCCTTCTTGCCCTCAATATCCTTCTGGCTTCGGTTCACCACGCCAATGTAGCCTGTTGGGAGAGGGAGTCAGGGCAGGGGCAAAGCCAGGTGAGCCAAGTGGACCTGGCACAGGGATGGGCAAGGTTCAGGTATAGAGATGGATCCTATCCCATGAGGCACTCAAAGACTATGTTACAGGATGTTACTCAGAAACAACACAGAGGGTGCGAATGCACATGGCAGCCACGAAGAGCAACAGAAGTATTTCAGAGAAGGAGAGATCACATCCAGCCTGGGACAAAAAAAAAGCATTGGGGCAGATGAAATCTACTAGCTGAGAATCAAAGAGAGGTAAGAAAAGGCTGTGGTGGCTCACGCCTGTAATCCCAGCACTTTGGGAGGCCAAGGCGGGTGGATCACAAGTCAGGAGTTCGAGGCCAGCCTGGCCAGCATGGTGAAACCCCATCTCTACTAAAAATACAAAAAATTAGTGAGGCATGGTGGCATGTGACTGTAGTCCCAGCTACTCAGGAGGCTGAGGCAGGAGAACTCTTGAACCCAGCAGGCGGAGGTTTCAGTGAGCCAAGACCACGCCACTACACTCCAGCCTGGGCAACAGAGCAAGACTCCATGTCAAAAAAAAAAAACTCCTCAAGGCCAGGTGCAGTGGCTCACATCTGTAATTCCAAAACTTTGGGAGGCTGAGGCGGGTGGATGGCTTGAGCCCGAGAGTTTAAGACCAGCCTGGGTAACATGGCGAAACCTCATCTCTACAAAAAAAATATAAAAATGATCAAGGTGTGGTGGCATATGTGTATAGTCCCATCTACTTGAGAGGCTAAGATGGGAGGATCACCTGAGCCTGGGAGTTCAAGGCTGCAGCAAGCTGTAATCACCCCACTGCACTCCAGCCTGGCAACACAGCGAGGCCTTGTCTCAAAAGCAAAAAAAGAAAGAACATCTCAAAAACAAGAGCAACGGGGAAGAGCTAAAATCCACTATCAAGCGAGTATATTTCAAACAGTTGGGTACATCAGGGTATTCATGCCCAGAGAGATAAATGGAACTGAAAAGAAAGGCTAAAAATACACTGAGAAGGAGGCAGAGCTGAAAGTCAACACTTCAATCTATGGGGGAGAAAAGCTGGATGAAGATTCAATGCATGCCGCTGGTAAAGAATCCAAGTGGAATGCCTACTGAAGTTAATTCTCAAGGGATCACAGACTTAAGAAAGCATGAATCTAAAAAAGAACCTGATGAAAAAATGAATGATTTTTTTTTTTTTTTTTGAAGAGACAGGGTTTCACCCTGTTGGCCAGGATGGTCTCCATCTCCCGACTTTGTAATCCGCCTGCCTTGGCCTCCCGAAGTGCTGAGATTACAGGCGTGAGCCGCCACACCTGGTCTGATCTTTTTTTTTTTTTTTTTTTAAAGACGGAGTCTTGCTCTGTCACCCAGGCTAGAGTGCAATGGCACAATCTCGGCTCACTGCAACCTCTGTCTCCTGGGTTCAAGTGATTCTCCTGCCTTAGCCTCCCGAGTAGCTGTGATTACAGGCATACACCACCCATGCCCAGCTAATTTTTTAATTTTTAGCAAACACGGGATTTCACCATGTTGGCCAGGCTGGTCTTGAACTCCTCACTTCAGGTGATCCACCTGCCTCAGCCTCGCAAAGTGCTGGGATTACACGCGTGAGCCACGGCAACCCGCCTGAAAACATGGGATTTTTTTTTTTTTTTAATGACAGTACTTACATTAAAATTTTCCGGAGCAAAACACAAGCAGCAGTGAGTGGAGGAGAAATGGGACTGAGGGCAGGGAACTGGGAGAGACTCTCCTCGATTTATAGCCTTCAGTATCATTTAAAATTTTTTTCTGTGTGTGTGAAACAGCGTCTCACCAAGGCTAGAGCACAGTGCAGCGATCTTGGCTCACAACAGCCTCAACCTCCCAGGCTCTAGCGATCCTCCTAACTCAGCCTCCCAAGTAGCTGGGACTACAGGCGCATAACCACCATGCCTAGCTAATTTTTCTAGACACGGGCTTTCACCATGTTGCCCAGGCTGGTTTTGAACACCTGGGCTCAAGTGATCGTTCTGCCTCAGCCTTCCAAAGTGCTGGGATTACAGGCAGGGGCCACTGCACCTGGCCCACTTTTGAATTTTCTAATCAAGGAAAACTACTTTTAGAGTTAAAATACTAGTTTGAAGAAAATACTTATGACATTTGAACATAAAGAAATTGGGAAGGTGAAGGATAGGGAGATAGCATTCAAAAAACCTGAACGGGCCAGGTGCAGTGGCTCACGCCTGTAATCGCAACACTTTGGGAGGCTGAGGCGGGTGGGTCATGAGGTCAGGAGATCGAGACCATCCTGGCCATTGTGAAACCCGATCTCTACTAAAAAAAAAAAAAAAAAAAAAAAAAAAAAAAAAAAAAAAAAAAAAAAAAAAAAAAAAAAAAAAAAAAAGCCAGAATGGAAAGCCAGGCACACTGGCATGCGCCTGTAGTACCAGGTACTCAGGAGGCTGAGGCAGGAGGATCACTTGAGGCCAGGACTTGAAGGCCAGCCTGAGAAACATAGTGAGACCCTGTCTCGAAAAATAATAAAAATAAGTGAATATTTTTCTAGAAAAGAACGAAACTCCAGAGCAGCCAGGAGCCCCTAAGCATGGACATGAGGCATCCAACAATATGGATGCACAAATGGGTAACACGGGAAAGAAAGATTGTAGCCAGGTGCCAGATAAACGGTAATTGCTTAATAAATAGATGCAGTTATTGCTATTCACTGTTTTTGTTTTGTTTTGTTCTATTTTTATGAGACAGAGTCTCGTGCTGTAGCCCATCTGTAGCCTAGGCTGGAGTGTAGTGGTGAGTAATCTCAGCTTACTGCAACCTCCGCCTCCAGGGTCCCAGTTCAAGCAATTCTCCTGCCTCAGGCCCCAAATAGCTGGGATTATAGGCTTGAGCCACCTCGTCTGGCCTATTACTGTTATTAACATAAATAAGGATGGAAAAGTAGTTTGGGGGTAAGTGGCAAGAAGCTGGAAGTGAAAAACGTGTATTTATGCTCCATTTTCTTTTTTTTTTTTGAGACAGAGTCTCACTCTGTTGGCCAGGCTGGAGTATAGTGGCATGATCTCGGCTCACTGCAACCACTGCCTCCGGGGTTCAAGTGATTCTCCTGCCTTAGTCTCCTGAGTAGCTGGGATTATAGGCATGTGTCTCCAAACCTGGCTAATTTTGTTATTTTTAGTAGAGACAGGGTTTCAACATATTGGACAAGCTGGTCTTGAACTCCTGACCTCATGATCTGCCCACATCAGCCTCCCGAAGTGCTGGGATTACAGGCATGAGCCACCGTGCCCGGCCTATGCTCCATTTTCTTTGCAGTGGGGTTTGACATGTTTCTCTGGAGAAAAAGGGGAGAGGTTTCTGTCATCTATCCTGCAGGGTCCTGACTGCTCTTCATCCTCTCCAGATCTCCCTCGGATCCAAGAGGGAGGAGGGAAATGGAGGCATGCCAAAAGGTGAGGTCACAGTAGGAGACCCAAGATCTGAACCCAGATCCCTGTGAAGTCAAAGTCACTATCACTTGTGTGACAGCACGAAGAAGGAAACAGCAGGGGCCAGCGAAAAGCATCTGGCTTGGATTTGGGTTGATTTACTTATTTAAGAGATGAAGTCTCACTCTGTTGCCCACTCTGCTTTGCAGTGGCATGAACACAGCTTACTATAGTCTTGAACTCCTGGGCTCAAGCCATCCTCCAGGCTCAGCCTCCTGCGTAGCTGGGAGTACAGGCTCATGCAACATCACACAAGGGTAATTTTTTGAGACAGAGTCTCACTTTGTCACCCAGGCTGGAGTACATACAGCGGTGCAGTTCCAGCTCACTGCAACCTCCACCTCCTGGGTTCAAGCGATTCTTGTGTCACAGCCTCTCAAGTAGCTGGGATTACAGGTGTGTGCCACCATGCCCAGCTAATCCTTTATATTTTTAGTAGAGACAGGGTTTCACTATTTTGGTCAGGCTGGTCTCGAACTCCTGACCTCAAGTGATTTGCCCACCTTGGCCTCCCAAAGTGCTGGGATTATAGATGTGAGCCACCATGCCTAGCCTGGATAAATTTTTTAAGAGAGAGATGGGGTCTTGCTGTGTTGCCCAGGCTGGACTCAAACTCTGGGCCTCAAGCCATCCTCCCAACTGAGCTTTCCAAAGTCCTGAAGTTAAAGGCATGAGCCACCGTGCCTAGCCTGGGTTCCCATAAAGGACAGGAGTTGTGAGTCATTAGCACGCCAGGAAAAAGGATCAAGTGGGAGGGCTTCTGAAGCCTGAGGTCACAAGACAGGAGCAGGCTTACAAGTGAGCTGAGAGCAGAAGCGCCTTCATTCTTGGAAACAGGAAGGAAGGCAGAGAAGGGCAGCCGTGGACATCAGTGAGTCAGGAGGAAGGGGAAGAGGCCCATATCACCAAATCCTCAGCCCAGCTAGTGCCCACAGACCTGAAAGCCCCTTAGGATCCAAGGAAGAGGCCTAACAATGTCCAAGAGCAGCCAGGTCGGGGTAGTTATAGGAGGGTGTAGGGGTGGATAGGCTCTGCTTTCCTCTTTAGCACGAGCAAATCCTCCCCAAACCGCAGCCAGCCAGATTTGCTTCTCAGCCCCGGATCTTCACAGCCAAACAGGTTTTTGAATTTAGCCCACATACCCCTGGGATCTGGGGTCACCTCACCCAATGTCTCAGCAGTGCTGGGGGATGGTGGCAACCAAGGTGGGAACTTTTCCCCATGTCTGTCTCAGACATCGAAGTGGGAAACCAGGAGTAAAAGAAATGGTCCAAGTGACCATGGTTAAGCATGAAGGGAAAGGCCAGGAGGTGTCAACAGATTACAGCTGATCCCAGCGGGCAGGAATGGCTTTAAAAAAAACACAAAACAGCCGGGCGCGGTGGCTCACGCCTGTAATCCCAGCACTTTGGGAGGCTGAGGCGGGCGGATCACGAGGTCAAGAGATCGAGACCATCCTGGTCAACATGGTGAAACCCTGTCTCTACTAAAAATACAAAAATTAGCTGGGCATGGTGGCACGTGCCTGTAGTCCCAGCTACTTGGGAGGCTGAGGCAGGAGAATTGCTTGAACTCAGGAGGCAGAGGTTGCGGTGAGCCAAGATCGCGCCATTGCACTCCAGCCTGGGTAACAAGAGCGAAACTCCGTCTCAAAAAAAAAAAAAAAAAA